>JARFOC010079295.1:0-14990 GCA_031763485.1 Osmoderma eremita
CACCTATGGCATTTTTAAAATACACACAGACACCGCACATTCGTGTTTACACATTGCGAGGCAGCCAATGAATGCAATAAACTGTCTACAACAATGTAGGCTCTACGTTGAGCGTTAGGTCGTACAATTAGAAAGTGTCGCTAGTGTGCATTTTATATTGATTCTGTCTAATTTTTGTTCTGTTTTTTTTTTTTTTGTATGCATTTGTAGCTGTGTAACTAATTTATGGCCTACTGGATAAATAAATTATCATTATATCTTCATTATAAGATATAAGTTTGAATTAAAATATACGTAGTGCTACATAAAGCAACGATTCATTCTGATTGTACGGCTTGAAGCGTATTTTTCCTAGTAAATTTCCAACAACAACAATAAATACATAAACACTGCTGAATTACCTTCACAAATGATGTGCCGCCCCCTATTTCCCGTTTAAATATGTTTAGTGAGCGCCCGGCGCCGCACAGTGGTCCGTCCCAAATCTAGCTGGGCAAAAGTCCAAAAATTGACTTTCTCGGAACGAAGTGACTAATATATGCGCAGTAAATCCTTCTTAGTTAATCCCCTCAATACAGGGTACTAAGATTTTGTAAATGTTTCACTTTTTAACGCCTACAAATGGTTATAAAGTAACAGCATCCGTCATTCATTTTACATCTACAACAAGCACGTGCAAAGCAGGTAAAACAGATTGAGTGATTTTTGTAATCTGTACGATTCTTAACTAAACCTCCACAATGATTTTTTTACAAATACAATCAACATTTTGCATTTTATTACTATGTACTACCAAGTTCTTAAACAACAAACAGTTGGTATTAATACATCAGCCATGCTGTATAATAGTTTGGAAATGAAAAGCGAAAGATATCAATCGTCTTGTTACTGCAAACAGGAATAACACTTGATATTATTGAATCTTTAAAGTCCTCGTCAAAACAAAAGTTTAACAAATTAAAAATTAATTTTAATTCGATTATTAATCCATGTTTTGCAATTTTTATTTACTACCAACTAAATTAAGCCGTAATTAAAAGATAAGAAAATAAAACAAAACAATACCGGTGCACATGTACGCCACAGCTATTATCTCTTATCTCTTAAACACCGATAAACGAAGAACATTTTCTAAAAAAGTAATACTCAAATCACGTCAATGGAACGCATCATAACATTTCGTTAGTTCTGACGGTAATTGCACAACACGTAACTCTCCATAACGTAAGCCATCAATATCACACAAGAACTAGAACAATCCTATAAGTTTATCTAAATGATATGCCTTAGTCATCGGTTTTATTAATCGTAAAATTATTAAATAATACACGTAATCACTTGCAATGTTCGCGTGGCGGAGTATTTGCCATCGAAAGTTAAATCATTAAAAATGAACGAAGTTCAGGCGTTAAGAGCATCGGGGTTTCGCGAAATTTTGGAAGGTTATCGCAGGGTCTTGCCAAGGATAAAATATGATGGTGTTGTATGTAGGTATATGACTTCATATTTGTATTTCTTTTACTTTTGTATAGAAAAAACAAATGTATAGATAAGAGTACGTACCACGGTTCACATAGTAACATTTCGAAGTGTCTTAAAATAACGTGCAACATAAATACAGCTGTTAAAAAAAGTACTTGCACACTACCTAAATTCAATAACGTTTTATACAAAGATCTAAGAACAACTTTCGGAGTGCTTCTCATAAGTTGGTGGTTGTTGAAAATTGCTGATGAAATAAAAAAAGAAGAATACTAAGAAAATACAGTAAGAGAAAATCATGCCGTCAATCATCATGTACCATCTGCGTTTAGCAAGACCAATATGTTGAGACATTAGTTGCACAATTTGGAGCCTTTGCTTATAACAAAGCTCAGGCAAATATGCAAGAAAAAAGTTGAAAATATGCATAATATTTTAAGAGATATGCAACACAATGTAGTTATGAAATAATGCACAAAATATAAATAATTAGTATTTTGCATTGAATATTTTAGTAACATATAAGTTTAATTTAATAATTATAGACTATCTCACCTACGAATGCAGTGCAGAGCTTATGAGAGTTGCATACACAGTTGCCAAATCGTCGAATCAGCTGTACATTATTACTTCCGATACCATTATTTGGGTTTCTGACAATTAAAATGCATATTTTGAGGAAAACAGTAAAATATAAAAAAATACATATTTTTTTATTTAAGAATCAGTGAAAAAGTCCATAATTTTATTTATTATTACTCAACATTAACGTAATTTACATTCCTAACATTTATTTAGGATTTAGGGTATTATACAATTTATTAAATTTAAAGTAAAATATATAATCCTTAACAAATAATAGTTTCCACTTTTGTAACAAAAATAGCTGGAATCATACAAATCCCCCATATAATACAACACATACATAATTAAGAAAGGAATAGCAATTATATAAACATATCTCTTGTGCCAACTTTTAGTCAGTCGATGAAGCAGTTCAATCTTCAGATGATGATGAATCTGTTACATAAATAATAAATTCATGTAACACACATATGTAAATAAGTTTCAACATAGCAATCGGAAGTGCAGATAGCGCTAATGACAGCAACTAAGGATAATAAGAGATAAAAGTTGCTATTATATCCCATATTGCATACGGAGGTTGAGACGATCAATAGTAAGAAATCTCTCGGGAAAAATTGTTTTGATACGAATGCATATCATTATAAATACTTCCAATTTATAAGTTATCTATTGTTTTTAATCATGTTTTGTTATTATATTAATAAAAGAAATCCATTTTAAGCTATCTATAGATTGCATTAAAAGATTGTATAAAAAGAAAATATAGATATAAATAAGATAGGCCAGGAACCAAACAGCACGTTTCTTTAAAATCATATAAATTTATGTATACCAACTTTGAGAGATATCTTCCAAAATTATAAAAATACCAGGGGTAATTAATTGATTTTTCAACATAGTCCTCTTTCAGCTCGATACACTTGGCCCAACGATATTCTAACTTTTTCAAGCCCTCAAAACAATAGGATTTGTCAAAACCCGCAATTTCGGCGATGATCTTCCATGCGAACTTCTTTCCGCCGAGCAATTTTTTCAAGTTTGGAAACTGGTAGAAATCGGAGAGGCCTAAATCTGGAGAATACAGCGGATGCGAAAGCAATTCGTAGCCCAATTGCGACGCGGGGTGAGTGTGCCGGCCCATTGTCGTTATAGAACATCACTTTTTTTCTCTTCAATGGGTCGTCAAATCTGCTAAATAATTCAGTATAATACTGTCCTATAATCGTTCTTCCCTTTTCCAGATAATCGATGGAGATTATGCCTTTTGAATCAAAAAAAACGGCAGTCATGACTTTACCAGTCGATGGAACCATCTTCGCTTTCTTTGCCGCATGTTCGCCGAGTGAAGTTCACTGTTTTGACTGTTTCTTCATTTCGGTATAGTCATGGATCCATGTTTCATCAACAGATCTGAAGCGGTGAAAGAACTCTTTGGGAATGCGTTTAAACAGGCACAAACACTGCCTTGAAGTTGTCATTCGATTCCGCTTGTTGCCCGCAGTAACCTAACGCGGCACCTAGCTTGTCGTGCCTAAATCTCCATGTAGGATATTCTCAACAATATCTCTGAACTTCACTCAAGGATTTTGTTGACCATTTTATCCGTGGTCACCTTAATTAGGCGACCTGGACCCTCTTCATCTAGGACAACACTTGAATTCATTGGACAGGATGGCTGTCATCGGAGGCCAAAAATCCCCACGGCTTCCAACGTTCCTTTGATTTCAAACACGTCTTCTCATTCAAAAAACAAGAATCCAATTGCCGATCGGCGCTGTACTTTCTCAATTGTTACGAGAAACTCAAATCTGCTCACTTTCGACAGCTACTGAAACAACTTTTGTTTCAGTTATTGTTATTGAAATTTTGACAGTCGTTTGAAAGATGCCACTGAACTGACTTCAAACAAGGGTTCTTTTCAATCACCTCTCTTATATGTATATCTTTAAACTTAGAAAATAAAATAGTGTTTTTGTTTTTTACTTTAAATAAAGGGTAACTAAATGTGGCTTCAATCCTTTAAAAAACAATCTAAAGTCAAAAGGGGATCAAAATAATAGGAATGATATTCAGAGTACGCAGATATCAATTGTACATTATTTAAGAAATTTATTGCCTTATAAGCACCAGGTGCTCCGATTCTAAATTTTTGAACTGGAGGCACTTTACAATAGCGGGAAAACTTTGAGCCAAAACAATAAAGTGCATATTGCATAAATTAATTTAACAGAATCTCAGGACAAACTCATTCATTCCCAACTAATAAATGGCAGATAATTTTAGGAAGCAGGCCGAAATTTAATCATACCAGTATTTTTGTACATAATACAAAGCAGAATTTCTGCTGGTTATCCATTTAGCTACGTGAATACTTAACCTTCCATAAATATAATTTTCTGCTTCCTAGATATAACTATGCACTTCCTGTATTTGTGTAATCTTGTGATAAGATACATACGTAAATACATTTCGCATGCGACTAAATACAGTTTATAAAAAATATAACAACATTGTTTGTTGATCCAATATATCTACAATGACAATAACAACTCACTCACGTAGAAATGACTGTTGTCTTATCTGGAGAAGCTTAAACATGAAATTAGAGCGATATTTTTTTTTATGGAATAGCATTACAATAACATAATAACAAGATAAAGGTATAAGATTAAAAAATACCTCCGCATGTTTGAAATTACAAAGGTACACATACCAAATGCGAAATGTAGGTGCTTTATATATATGTATATTAGAGGAATTGACATTGTGTTATCCAATGTCTTTTAGAAAAATGGGTTTTCTACTTTCGGACACAAAATTATTACAAACAGAAGAGGTACGAACTGATGAATATTCAGGCATAGTACCAAGCGAAGACTTAACCAGGAGAATCAGGACCTGTAGCAAACTTGTGCTATGCCGTTATAAAATACTAGGAAAAAAGAAATTGTCAGATATTGAAACCAATAAATAAGGTAGCGAATTTTGCTCTGAACGTCAGGAGCGTAGTTATGGCGCGGTCCGCAAACGTCATCCGTCCCCAGTAATGATTTGGTTTCCGTCAGTGATAAACGAATGTCGCTTGCGGTGCGTATTCCTTCTGATGTCTAGACTTTTGTTACGGACTGTTGTATGTATCAATAATAATGTCGCAGTTAGGTAAGAGAAGACGACCATTGTCGGACTAAGCAAATAAGTTAATAAGTGAATAACCGGATTTAAGTTGCGATGGGGCAAAAATTAAATGTTTAGTTTGCGATACATTTCTAATGTGCTGGACGAAAACCGACTGTAAATGGTTTAGAAAAAGATTCAGATTTTGCTACATTGAGACAAATTTCGAAGGTGGGTCTTCAGATCCGTTAAGTTGTTTAAAAATTCCTTTACTTATGCAAGTATAACATCAGTAGATGTAGAACGGTAGTTTTCTGCATACAGGCACATACGGCACACTCGGTTTGCTCAAACGTTTGTGGAAACACCTAATGTTGCAAATATGTAACCAAACTTATCCAGTTTGTGACATCACGGAAGCCGCTTAAAACAGCATGTGTTTCACCACGTTTAATAAGCTACAACTTACTATTCATTCTATTTTATGTACCTACCTGCTATCAAGATCACGCCTGTGGCACGCTGCTCAATTACGCTTCTTTGCCAATAAATATACAAAGCAATAGCAAGCCATATCTACAATAACATATGCTAGTGACTCATTGGTATTAAACAGGCGCAAGAAATATCTGGGAGAACCAATGTTTTCTTCTTCTTTCAGATACTACACATTGATTAATAGAACAGAGAGAAAACGAGAAGATTAGGAGATTAATTAAACAAGAGCATATATGAATCGCTATTCATATATGCTTTGGAGAATAGAAAATGGACAATGGAGAAGCGAGAATGGGGAATGGAGAGTGAAGAATTGAGAAGAATTGAGAAGAACCAAGAAGAATAGAGAAAAATTGAGAAGAACTGAAAAGAACTGAGAACTGAGATCAGAATTGAGAATAATTCAAAATTGAAAATTAAAAATTAAGAATTGAGTATTGAGAATAGAAAGAAGACTATGGATATACTGTAGAGGTACATTAACGGCTACACGAACTGTTTATAACGCTCGGATATTCCTTAATACGTAGCAAAACGTTCGCATGCGTGCTAACCCCGTAGGCACGTCAATTTGGTCTGAGACAGTCGGAAGTCATCAAATTAAGAGCTTAATTACTTTCTTCATTTTATCTTTTCTGTTATGAAATCTGCCCCCCATTTTCCGGTCATTACTAATAATAAAAATCGTTTATAAGAATACCGTTGCTTTGAGTGACTAAAAATTAATTGGAAAAGAAATCGCTTATAGGAGCCTATTCACGCGAAAATTATGTTGACCACAATACCAGAGATCGAACGATTTTACTTGCCGGAGTTCTAAAAATATATTCATAAAATGTCTGGTTTAAAACGACGATTTCGTGAAGAATTTAAATAAAACTACTGTTAAAGAGCTTGCTAGGATAACCGAAAATGCTTTTTATTTACAAAGAAAAGCTAACTAATATTACCGACTATTTTCCAGTAAAAAGTATAATTTTGTTAATTTTTTCTTTCTCCTGTTTTAAATAATTTTTTCAGAGCGGATAGAAAAAGAAAAAAGTAGTTGCAACTTGAAAGGAGAAAACAAAAGCGAAAGGAAAACAAAGGAATAGAAAAGATGAAAGGGGTGTATTATTGCAAGACCAAAAGACATGAGAAAAAAAAATTATACATATATAAATAACAAAGATGAAACCAAAAATAGAATACAAAATATTAAGCTATTCAAAGACAATAATTGAACACAATTAATTGTTAATTATTGGCAATTAATACCTAGATTACTCTACATGCAATGTACAAATACTTTTGTGACGGCTATACATGTAGTACATATGTGACTAGTGCATGAAATTCGGGTGTGTTAACAACATTGATTATTATGTTATCTCAGGATTTTTCCAAGAGACTTTGAAACTGAAGCATTGAAATTTATTATTATTCACGGTGCAATCATGCCCAAAACATTCAAAGTTCATCCTGAATAACTTTCTCATAAAGTGATAATCATCCGTTGACGGCATGCACTCAAATTTGCAGATTTTTGTAACTTTTTCTTATGTTGCGTCAACAATCTTCTGAACTTTACTACGACATTAGATAAATTGTTTAATTTGCAATATACTGTTTTAATGATTGAAATTACAAAGATTATAGAAGGTGTAATTCAATTCTTTTTACATGCACGTTCATGTACAAATGTAAGATCAGTACCGAAATCTTTAACTTTCGAGAATTGGATTGTTTTATTTACACTTTAACTTTCGCAAAACCTCATTACAATTCAAAAATTCAATTCACTATTGCCTAATAAGAAATGCAACGTCGTGAAAATGAAGGTCGAGTGGTTTGTGGATTTATGTTACAATATGGTTGATGTCCCACTAATAGACTGGCATTAATAACCTCTCCTACCATTTACCGTTACACTTGTATTCATTCTTCTAAAAGGCATTTATGTAATTAATACGGGCGTAAAATTTAGCACTCGAATGCAGAAAGGTACAACTTATACCAAATTTTATTAGCGAAATAACTTTCGAGAAGTACAGTTATGATAAGATTTCTAGGGTCTTAAACTCAAAAATAATAGGTGTAAGAATTGGGTATATTTTTCATTGATTCTAGCGGATAATTTTCAGTATAATTACGGTACTCAATGTGTGCAGCATTAAACAGTTTAGCTCGTCCGTAAATATTAAATATTACATAACATTCAGTACAATTACTTGATGTAGAGATGTTATCCGCCTGGTTCGATTGATCGTGCCAACATTCAGTATAATACGGAACATGTTATGTTATTTGCGGTCAGTAAACACGCCTTTATATGTAAACTATTATGAAAAATAAGTTGGTAAAAGAATGGGGCCATCAGGGGTGTGCTATTGTTGTGGTGTATTAACCCTCCATTAGGCGCGTGGATTACAAATGTAATCCACGTTTCTTTTAATGAGGACCAATTCAAGAATGGCCTGTAGATGGGAAAGCGCGCTTGAGTAGCTTTCTACAATAGATGTAAGTTATTTCTTAGTATAAAATAAGCAGTCGGAAAATACGTTTGTTTGAGTCACTAGCTATCAAAGAAGACTGGATTACAAATATAATCCACGCACCTGCCTACGTTACATTCTTTGCCCAGTGTACACTTTAGAATTTGCGAGGTTGTTACAAATTTTAGGTGGGCTTTTCTTTAATCGTTATTAGTTTTTTTCTATTTAGAGATATTGCTATGTTTTGTTTACGTATATCTACACTTCAATAAATTCTTTACTATAATAAGGCCTCGTTGTGCCTTATTTTTTTATTTCAGGTATAAATATTCTGAACCCAAAAAACGACGTTTAGAAACTAGTAGAGATCCTGAACAGTGGATGAAATGGTATGAAGTGGTTTCAAGTGCAGAAGAGGATCCTTTAGATAAAGAAAATGAAGATGTATTCGAGGAGGATATTGTGGAAAATAGCGATCATCAAACAGATTCCGATCAAGAAGTTTCTTCAGATGAAGACCATAAAGATAAAACAACTAAGTGGAAAAAGGGTGGAGCTAATTTGCAAGTGCGTGTTCGTTCTCACAACATTGTCAAACTGTTTCCCAGACCAAAAGGAAATGCTCGAAATGTATTGTCAGAGGTTGACTGTATAAATTTTTTTCTGAGTGACAGTATTACTCAAATTCGTTGGCCAATGGTTGTGTTTTATAATCTACTAAATATAGCTGGAATAGCTTGCGTGTATAAAGCTAACTACCCTGAAAAAAAATCTTTCGATCTCACTTCATTGAAAGTTTTGCATAGGAACTAATAAAACCCCAAATAGAACGCAGATCAACGATTTCATTTATACCAAGAGATATTAGGCATCGAGCAAGGCATCTCCTTGGACTTGAAGAGACCTTACCCCCTCCTCCACCACCAGATATGCCAGTAAGTTGTATTCGACTTTGCTACATTTGCTCGAGATGTCAACAAGAAGAATTTGTCACAAATGCAGGCTTCATGCGTGCAAAGAACACATGAGAGATGTATGCACTACCTGCTTATTAGATGAAAAACTACTCAATTCTTATTTATGTTTTCTGCCTTATAGGTTTCTATATAATTTTGTTTGAAGTTTGGTTTACTTTATTATAAGGTTTATTTGTAGAAAAGTATTTATTTTGGTTAAATTGTTGTAAGGTTGTTGGATATTTTTAAATAATTGTTACTTAAGCTGCTAATAAATGCCAAAAAAACACGTTTACGCTTTTTATTTTTGCGAAATATATATAGATAGATATAGATATACACATGTAAATTAAAAAAAAACATATATTTTTATTAAAAACTAAATACAAAATAAATTAAATAAGATTGAGTACAATTGTAATCCACGCGACTAACCACGTTAGTGAAGTTCAGGCGACTAATCGAGGATTAATAAATAGAGCTCGGATTTTATGCAAAACGCAATTTTAATTGTTAAGAATATAAATTTAATATTTGGAATATTTCCGATCTACATTGAAACAACGAGATTAACAAGCATACATATTTATTGTAATGTAATCATGGAACAAAAGTTTTTTCGTTTTTATGAACAAAATTTAATTTAACGATAAAAAAACCCAAAGATAATTAAGATTTAAAATATAATCCATTATGATCGTTAATTTTATGCCACTGTCTGGTAAGGATGTCGATTTCGCGCCTGTACCACTCCGCTAGTTTAGAGCCAAAGAACTCATCCTTTTTCTGCCTCTACGACATTGGTAAAAACACGCCCAGTGAGAGCCCATTGAGCTAAAAAGATGGTAATCACATGATGCTAAGTCCGAGCTGTAAGCCTGATGTCGTAACAATTCCACCCCGTCAAATTTTTCCAGTTTCTGGAGAGTTCCTTGGGCAGTAAGCGGCCTGGCATTACCTTGATGGAGTATCACGCGATTTCTATTGACTAATGCGGGGTATCCTTCTCTTAAAACTTCAGACATTCGATCCAATTGCTCACAGTATAGTCTGGAGTATAACGCCGTTCCTTCTAATACCTTCGCCATTTCAAACAACACATCATCATCACCTCTGCTTCCAAACTCTTGCACTTGACCAACCTTGATGTTCCACAGATTGGTCTAGAGTTAACCACTGATGTAATTTGTTTGAATTAGATTAGGTAGATCCACCTTACCTCACATCGACGAAATGGAGATCTTGTGGAAGTGATGAAACACTTCTCTGTATCGTCTGTTCACCATTCCCAATTTGTGAATATGGCGAGCTGCTGTCTACTACGAAGGGCCAAGCTCCTGTGGCAGTTGTCGCCCACTGGATGCTGGAGTGTCCTCAATTCTTTGCTGAAGAACCTCAACGATTGGAAGTCTTCCGGAATGCCAAACCTCTAGAATATTAAGTTTGACGATTCCTGAATTTTTTATACCCGTTTTGCACAGTCCGATCTGAGATAACATCTTGGAACTTCAGGTTGCGAGTGGCATCAATAGGGCTCCTGCCTAATTTACAGTAACGACGCAAAATTTCTAAAATCTCTTAATTTGTATTGCGCAATTTTGGGTCCAGAAAAATGCACAATGTACCAATAAAATTTCAAGGCAACTCAGTTCTACAATCTTACAAAAATGATGTTTAACATTTAATAATGACAACTATTTTACTTTTATTTTTTGCAATTTTATAAATTCGGTCCAGCGATCCAGAAAACGAAAAAACAATATTAATAATACACACTATATAAAACCTCACAATCAAAAGTTTATTAAACCCTTACTTGCATTTAAGCAAAATAAATTTTATTCTCAAGACGAAAATTCAGGAAGTCATCTATTTGTAACAGTGGCTGGCATCGCCCAGACGATGTTCGCCAAACTATATATTCGAGAGCCGTGTGATCATATTAAAAAACTCATAAAAGTCTCGAAAAAACTAAAGTTCAAAGATTGTTGGCTTTGCTAATGACTTAATGAAGTTTTTTGCCCCTGAAGTACTGCCAACGCACAGTATCTTTTGACGCAGTGGCATGCACGACTAAAGTAGATTCAAATTAACTTTTTTCTTAGAGAAATCTTATTCGCGTGTGCTCAGCGCATTTAATAGAGTGACCGAGGAAATCAGTTAATTCTTTAATTAGAAATAAAAAAAATATCTATTAAATTACCCGTGCAAGTTGATAAAAGAAAATTTACATTTTTGTTTCTCGCCGAAGCGATCTTTCCCGATAGGGAACGTGATTAGACGCAGCTATATAAAAGATATTGTATTAGATTTTACTGAATCAATAGAAAAATCCCAAGGTTATTGCAAAAACGTTAAATTATGGAGTAATTGACGTACATATATTAAAGCTGGTTATAGTTTTTTAAGTGATTTCATTAAAAAATCAAAGTCGACTCAAATGATCTTTTAAGAACCAGATTCGAATGAAGTGATGTGAAAGTGTATTAAAAATTGTTCCAGGTGACTAGAAAAACTACATACATACAGGATACCCGTGGAAAAACGAACCACCCTAAATATTTAAGAATGATCTTTTGATCGAAGGAGGACAACGTGTTGCAAATTAGATAAGCTTTTAAATTAGATTTTACTCACCCTCTAGTGCAATTTAATGTGATGCTTGTGATGTCTTATAACGGGTGTTCTTAACATAAAAATGAATTTCAGTTGCTAATATGTGCACATACGGTACACACATAAAGATACACTCACACAGATTGTGCCGAATGGATACGTAAAACTGCAAGAGGAATAACTCTGGTAGCGATTCAGTGCTTATTATTAACTTCCTAGATGCAAAATTGGATGCGGCACTTGGTGTAGTAAAAGAACAAATGCATAAAATTAGTGCGAATAACTGTTGCAATACATAACCTGAAAAATAAGTTGGGTAGAGCATCACAACGGAGTTCTCGGACGAAGAGCGAGGATGTAAACGAAGCCGCAGCAAGACCGAATATGAAATCCAACTGCAAAGACTTTCAAACGTCAGATGCCACTACAAATGCAAATTTAAATCTAAGTTCTGCAGACATGAAACAAGAGAGATAGGGACAGACAAGGATCACTAAAAACCAGGAAACTCGGAGCAACGAACACGTCAAAGAATGTACTGCAAAAAACACCACGAGGGATCTTCGAAAAAGATCAATTCATTGATCTTGAACGAAAGAAGGAAAACCATTCGTGGCAAAAAAGCAATAGATCAGCTGTAGAGAATGGTAATTGGATATTCTTTCTCAATTACTTAACTCTACAACCGAAAATTCAATATCTAACGGATTGTGATGTAACCCCCATGATCTGTGAAAGGTTGGACATAAAATCAAATAAAAATATAGTTGCTTTTAAGATTGCTGTAAATGAATATGCGTATAATAAAATGTTTGATGACTATAATCCGGCCATATGAAAATAATAATTTTCCCAGAGCGATGCCAGCGGAATTTGCAACTACGACTAAATGGGGTAATCCTTTCACCTTGATACCTACACCAAAACACTCCAAGCGTTAGAAATAAGATAAACTATCTATTATTATTTATTTCCACTTCAGACAGCACAATTGACATATGCTTGACAGAACACTGACTGCAGGCTGGTGCGACCTTTTGTCTTGGTGGGTATGCGGTTGCTTCTTGTCTTGCCAGGGTGTCGTATTTGCATGGTGGTTCTTCTATTTTAACCATTATTGACTTCTTGATGCTAGCACATTGAGGAAAAAAGCAAAGAATTAGTCATAGAAATGAAAAATTTGAAAAATTTTCTTTATAATGCCTATATCGACCAATACACATCAGGAGTTCTTTGACATACTACACGAGATCCTAGCGGGAATATCAACCAAAAACGAAAACATTTGAATATTTGTAGAATGTATTTGATAATCTTCCTGGTTTGAAAGATTTCGTTTTCCTAATACAAACCGCGCAACACTTTATAGACACACTGTTTGCTTGACTATTGATTGATTATAAAGCGCCCGTAGCTTAGTAAAAGGTCAACTTTTGTTTCTCTGATGAGGTATTTAGAATGATTTTAATAAAAGAATTGATTTCAACACTATATCACTGTTTATTTACACGTACAAGTTTCTACTTTACAATTACTTGACTTGGTGTTGAGTTTTTAACTAGTTGTTTAAAAGTATACATTGTCTGACGAAAGCTTTGATTATTACATGAAGGGAGGGGTGGCAATCTCCTATTGGTTGAATGTGAGGTAATTTTACAATACCTACGTGCTAAATACAAACACCTATTTTCTAATAGTTATGCCTTAAACCGAAGGTATATTCGATGGAAGGACTTACGAACGGATCAAAGTATGTTGCCGCCAATACTGAGTTCTACCTAATTCGGGCCACCCCAATAAACCGAAATTTATCTAACTAACTATGAGGAATATCCTTGCGGCTAAACTTCAAATGAAATCGTAAATAGGTACATCCGCTTTACAACAATTTAAACACAAACTAATACTAGCAATAAGAAAACATAAAATAAATTAAAATATACAGAGTGTTCCGTGGCCGAAACAGTATTCAAGGCTTGGTTAATTGTTAATTGAAGAATTAAAACCTAGAATATTTTTTGATCGGAAACTCACTTTACTAATTGTACGTGACGAGTAAGTATTTTGACAGCAAATGCGTTTTTCATAACAACCAGACGGTGACGTAAAATGAATACAAAAGCGATGCAAAAATAATTTCTTTGTTATTCTTATATTAAATGAGGTTTGTTTCGAATCTAAAATAAAGAATGATTAATGGCAAATGAAAGTCAAATTAAGTCAAAAAAATTCAAATTTCTTTCTACCTCATATCCATTGTCTACATATGCATTTATAGCTAAAAGTTCTGTTTCGTGAATCGAATATTGATACTTGCAAATAATAGCCTGTGGAATCTTATTATACCTTTTGTCGACACGTATACAATCGATCTGGAGGGTGCTCTGTTCGTGGACTGGTAAGAATACAAGGGTATATACCCGGTTATGTTACTCCAACTGCAAAATTTTGTGGAGGATCCGATATGATTTAAACCTGCATGCCAGTCATGGTATTGGGGAGATGAAATGTGTAACCAAGCCGCGGATTAATGACACATCCCATATTAACAGGCTTCAAGATGTACTGATGGCATTATGTTCCATTATTTAAATCAATTGAAACTTTAACGGTAGCCCTATGGTGAAAAATATCCAACATTGTCAATGGTAATTCCACTTGTAAATGGACTCAAACATAATTTAACAAATCAGTCTTCACACGTTGATATGGGGAACACTTGAGGATTTCTTAACACTGTATCTAAGCGGATTGAATCATTAGTGAGCGTGCTTTTCTAGACCCAAGGTTTAAGAAGCTACCTTTTTTTCTGAACAAAACGCACAAGAACTTGTTATAGATGAACTTGTACAATTGATAAATTAACATGAAGCATCAATTCAAATATTAATTCCTCTCAAGCAGCGACTTCACTGTGGAATTATTTTGGCAGGAAACTTATGGAGATAAGTAGAATAGCTATGTTGATTCTGCTTCAAAATCCCATAAGGTTTACACAGGGGGTCTAAAATTACTTTTCCGCCATCTTGGATTTCATGAGCAGTGCCCCGACAGATAACCGTACCATTACAACGGGTGGCTGTTGCAATATATCGGTCACCCGTTTCCGCCACAACGGCTAGCAGTTCAATTGCAGCGGCTAGCCGTTCTATTAAACAGATACCCGTTGCAATATATCGGCCACCCGTTTCCGCCACAACGGCTAGCAGTTCAATTGCAGCGGCTAGCCGTTCTATTAAACGGATACCCGTTGCAATCGAAC
>JARFOC010079305.1:0-14989 GCA_031763485.1 Osmoderma eremita
ATTGTAAAATCCGAAATAAATTTGTGATAAGTAGTGTCCTGGTTCTATTATTTATTAAACGAAGGAGTGTAAGAAACACCAGCCTCTACAATTCCGTACAGAGCTTTATAAAGAAATAGTATCACTCTCAGCATGGGTTTAGAGTTGGTAAGTCCACCGTTACTGCGTTGATTGACGTATGCAACTGCATAGTGCGTGGTCTGGAACCCAAACATTACCCTGTATCTGTCTTGTGCGATTTGACTGTTTTGATTACCGTCTATTGTGCGATAAATTATTTGCTTTGGCTTTTCGCGATAAGGTATTAGATTGGATTACTTCATATTTATTCAATAGGGTACAATTCGTCGAGGTTACGATCACAAGCGCCACAACAAACTATAGAGTGACATCATCCTCACTTCCTATTAATATGGGCGTACCGCAGGGATCGGTGGTTGGTCCATTATTGTTTTCATTGTTTCTGAATTCCTGTGCGATTTTGCAGTCGTATGCTATGCAGATGACATTACGATAATAATCTCTGAAGCTGAAGATATTATCGTGTCCGTTACTAATATCCAGTTGGATAAAATTTTTGTTTGGTTTTGTGCCAACAAATTATCGCTGAATTAAAAAAAAGCCAAATATATTTTCTTCCACACGCTGCAAAAAAAGATTGATACCGTTATGGAACTTCGTATTGCAAATCAAGAGGTGAAGCCGACAGAATCTGGGACTCCTTTGGGGTTGATGTTCACTCGTTTCTTAAATTGGAATAATCATTATCAATCATTAATATCCACTTTAACTAAATCTATTTTTAAACTCAGATCACTGAAACATATAATTGATCCAATAATTTTAAAGCAAGTGTGTTATACGGAATTTCAATCAAACCTACTATATGGGCTTATTTTACGGGGATCATCCCCCGCGGCGATACAAAAAGCTGCTATAAGATGCATTGCGGGTGTTACACAATTAACTTCATGCATACATTACTTCATATCTTTTTAAATATTAACATTAATAGAATTATATATATTAGAATGTAATTGTTATATACATAAACATCCAAGTAAGTTTATCAATAAAAGCAATAACGATCACTCATATAACATTAGGAATCCGCGGATTCATTTGATGAGACATCGCCTAAAATGAACTACTCAAAGCCAAAGGATATTCTAGGTGTAAAAATATATAATCAGTTACCCAACAGTTGGAAAACCCTCGGTTTAAAAACATTGAGCTGAAATGATGGCTACAAATACATTGTTTCTGAATTTTTTGCCTGTGCTAGTGAACTGTAGCATGTCTTATCTAGGATATACATTGTGCATGTTAACCGTTGTAACTGTTTAGAATTTTCCTTTTGTAAAAGAGAACTTAATTAGTTATTTACTGTAGCTCCATTTATTTTTTCTATTGTGACGTATTTTATACTTTGGTCTCTAAATAAAGCTATTATTATTATATTGGAATATGATTCAGTAGGAGTTGACGTAGAAGCACGCAAGTAGATAGCCGAAATTTTGGAAGCAAAAGCATTAACATCCTGTGGGAGATTAACGAATTGAAAAAAAATTCGCCCTTAGTTTCGCAAATCAATTTTTCAATTATCCATGTATTCCTTATATACAAATGCAACGAAATCTCCTGAATTGATCATATAGGGAGGGGGGAGGGGGATGTATCATTTGATGCACTTTCAATGTTTCTTCGATTTTAAATTCGAAATTATGGTTGGAGTCAAACGTTTAGATGAACAAATTTTTTGGAACAGATGCGTCAAGAGTTTCATACATAATTCCATGCAACTCGTCCACGGCTCCATCAACATCCGCACATGTTAAAAAAAATCCTCATCTTTCCGTACACTGTTTATCCCAACGAAAAGGGTACAATTTCCTATATTTTAGGATTCTCTTACACAGCCACTAATATCCTATAGAAACATCTTTATTTACCTCTATTTAATACAAGGGATTAACACCCAACTCTGACATCTGCGCACATATCATTTATCTACTTAAAATTCTTCATTCCATAACATACACCTCCGGCCGGCCAAAGAAAGACTGAGAGAGATAGAAACAAACGACGATCGAGACGGTGAGATTATGTTCCCCGTTTAACTATATGCACGCACGCACGCTTACAGAGACGCAAATGCGACGGCACGGAGGGCATTGCCATCGCGCGCGCAAATACTACGAGAACGGATCGGTCAGGACCGATAGGTGGATCCTTAGAACACGGATTACTTTGGAAATTTTACATGCATCTATGTCAGTGACCGCATTTTCCTCTGCGGCATACGTAAACGAACACACGCGAATCGAAGTCGGAATCTATCCACGCTTGAATAAATAAATATGATAGGTAAATCCAATAAGAGTCGTTGATGTGTTTGTCACATTGAATCAGACCATTTTCGGTTGAGGATTGCTCTTATCGTTTGAGGTGAGGTGGTAAAGAATGGTCTTTAGCAGTTCGATGAATAAATAATTCTAGATATGAATTTCGGCAAGCAAGTTGCCATCCTCAATAGACGATGTAGAGGAAAAAAGATATAGATTCTGCGCCATCATAACCAACATTCAACTAATGTATAATCTTGGAAGATATGCTCTGTACCAGGAAGTACAACTGCGTATACTTGATGGTAAAATTCCATAAACAACTATTGTCATTCGAGATCACCTCCAGACTTGTTCTAAAACAAATCAATTGGTTATCGAAAACCACATCAAACTGCACCAAGATATTTGACCAAATCGAATCTAATCTCTCATAACCGACAGAATAAATAAACAATGACGATGCTCAGTAGTGGTCCCAGGTTGGAACCTAGTGGTACACCATCACAACATCTTTCCCAGTTTGTAAAATACATACAACAATCCCTCATGATACTTACTGTCTTCTACACAACTACACCCATGTGTGATACTGACCTGCGTCAAAACACACCGGACGTGCCAGGTACACATACGAAGAGACCTAACCGTCTACATACATACACAGGCACACTGTCTTTTCCTCCTTCTTGAAATATGCATTCATCGCTTGGACGGATGCGAACGAATCGGAGCGACAACGAAGGGAGGGTGTGCGGCCTCTCCTAATGTAAAGTACATCACGTACATACGCCGGGCGCTGTTGTTGCCCGCGCGCGACCTATCTCAACACGATTCCGAATGCACATCACATGCATCATCAGCAGCGACGCGGCGCGTTCGTTGCCAACAGCGCACGCACACACAGAGAGACACGTATACGTACAACATCCATGTGCACTTCGCAACGCGTCTAATGTACGGAGCCGGTGAACAAACCGCACTAGCCATTGTCATCGGGTAACCCAAGATCACCTTCGATAAGTTGAAAGCCGTAGCAGGGGAGCTAATGTGGCGAATAACCGCACAGAAGCGTAGAAATGTATTTACGCAAACAGGCGGCAAGTAGATCTGTATTTATGTGAGTTTCAAGTCCAAGCATACATTACTGCTTGTTGTTCATGATTGTAAGTAGTGTATAATCATAGCCATATTAAAATGGCAAGTTCTATGAATGAGTTTTTGAAGGAAGTTATATATAAAACATACTGTATCGGATCACTCCTCATTCCACAAAAATCCTTACATTTTGAGGTGAAGAAGGATCCGGCAGTGTTTACTATACTGGCCCTCAGTCCTTGCAATCTTTATTGTAGATGTATAGACTTGAAGCAACAAATACATAGCTCACAATGATTGAATGAATTGGTTAACACCCCTAGTGCGGTTGCGCCCTCAAAGAAGCTTTCTGGATACATCTTCTCAGAGGATATCTTCATATCTTTTGCCATTTCTCCGGTCTCTTGCTTTTTCTTTTCCTTTCACTACAATCCTGCAAAGGTCCACTTTTACTTCTTGCATCCACGCCATTCAGAAAAAAAACGAACTTTGAGATACAGCGGGAACTAAAAGGAGAAGACATAGTAAGAGAAATTGGGAAATAAGGGGACTTCTGAAGAAAGCGGGTGGTTCTTCAGATGACCCAGCGATCTTAACCCTTGTTTCCCATTCCTCCTCTATGTCTTCTCCTTTTAGTTCCTGCTGTATCTCCAAATTCCTTCACATTCTGGACTCTTCGTCTGCTATTCGTACTGGGCCTAAGATTGTTCTCATCATTTTCGTTTCGGCAATTCCTCCTTCTTCTTTTTTAATCATGGTCATGATTTTTGCTGCTTAGGTAATTGTGGGTCTTATTTACGTTTTATAAATTCTTATCTTAGTCTTCGCTGTAATATTTTACTTTTCAATTACTTTTTTGGTCGCATGTAAGGCCTTATTGGCACATATATAGCACTCGCAACGAAACAGACGACTTTTGAGAGCGATAATGTTAAGATCATGCGAAAACAACCAAGCACAAAAGATAAGAAACCTCAAAAATGCCAAAAAACAATTAACCGAAAAAATGCCATTATCGGCGCATGGTTTATTGCTGGAATCACCATACTTGTAAAAGCAATGAAAGGGGTACAACCATTAAAGACGGACTCGAGTTTCTGCCTACCACGCGTCATCAGCGTCTCTCCGAATGCTAAACCCACTTTCATCGCTAATGCCTCGCGAAGTTATTGCGAAATTTCCTAGCCACTTGCCTGCGTCACGACATACCCCATCTAGGGGACAGCGGTCAAACACACAAGTCACCGAGACAAATGCAATAGCGCCAGTGTACTACATAACTGGCTGCATATTTAGCAACTGCATAGTAATGTCAAATCTGACATTTTCGTCCGCATAGGATTTCTTCAATTACAGCGTTGCCAGTTGTATAGATAAGGTAGGTTTTAAATGCACTCACTTGACACTTGTCATTTTCACGTTCTATTTAGTATTGATAGTTTTCGTATTTGTTTAACCATAACCTATCTATATATCTGTCATACCATATGATGTCATGAAAAAACGAAACGTCATAAGTCGGTTGTTTAATTCTAAGAACTATATTTCTTTCTTTAAATTCAATTGCTCCAACACCAGATAACATAATTCCCAGGTATCTGAATTTATTTTCTTCCACAAAAAATCATAACTACCTATTCTAATAATCTTGTTTTCCCAGTTCTTTTCCTAATACCATTATTTTTGCTTTACCACTATTTATCAAGCTACTCCCAATAGAAGTAATCTTTTAAAATATTTTTTTACTAGAGTTTCTACTGGGTCTTCAGTTAAGTCATCCCCAATGGAGTTTCGAAATCGAGTTTTCAGTAACTGATAAACTTGGCAGCTTCATCAGATTTCTCCCAATAGTTGTGGGTGTATTAATAGAACGAGGCCACATACTTACAATACTTGAATCTGTCCTTTCTAACGATAATGGTGAAGAATAATGTAGAGAAAGGAAATTTGAATTTAAAAAGAAATTAAATTTATATTCACATTCCTTATACCGAAACATCTAAACTCACTTAACACTCAAATAACAAAATTTTTATTTCCCATTGATTCCGAAGCCATTCTACGATCATACTACTATCCACAAGCAGAAAATCCGGTCGACGAACATTTGAAAAGAATTTACATGGATGCACTATCAAATCTTACTTAAGAATTCCCACGTCTTGGCGTAGGATATCTTCTAAACAAGTTTCAAGCATTCAACGGAATATTTCAAGTAATAGAAAGTGCAATGTGATCTCCCTAATCGCGGATTTTATAGGCCCGGGTGGTGGCGACCTCGCCACGGCTTGCTCAAGGTCACAAGGATCAGGAGAATTCCAGTATAATAATCCGATATTGTGTAATTAAGTCCAACACGTGCGAAGTTCAATTTTTAATGTTCGTATGTAGCATAAGTCTTTGACTTGAGCCACACACACATACATTTTCTGCAACTTAGTAGATTTTATGTTTCCTCTGTCAACACTTATTTCTTATTTGTTTTCCTTCCAACATTGTTCAGAACCTTTTATATGCCTTTATAATTAGTTTTGTCGAGGTCTGGTTTAGTTTCAATTACCTGCGAAGATTGTAAACGAGGTCGCAAGTTGCTACTAGCTACTTAAGAGTTTGTGTCGTCTTGATGAAGTAGTCTGAAGTATGTTTGTACTACATTGTTATAATGTATTTCCACCACCTCTTTAATGTCCGAACTTTTTTTTGTTATTAATTACCTGATTCTTTATTTTTGTTATGTGCTTACCACACACATCGAACTTCGTTGGAAAGCCCTTGAACTATGGAGGTCAGGTAATTTCAACCTATCAAAGGCAATATTTCAATAAACACGTCAAAATCTCTATTACCAGTTCCAAATAGGTTTCTCCTATTATAATAGGATCGATACGTATCCATGCATGTTTGACTAAATCCGTGAAGATTTTGGAAAGACAAAGTCCCTTTCAATTCGTCAGATCCACGTAAATCTATCTATTCACTTGCATACATCCATATTATAGGTGAGACATTCCATTGCATCCAATTTCGCCGAGAACAAAGATAAAAGGGGAACCCGTTTTTCACACACAACAACAACACAGAGTGAAGACGATCCTAGCAGAACAAGCGAGCAACAACACACTGCGTCGGCATAATTTATAACGTGCTCCAAGACGGACAGACGTAGCCCAGTCCGAAAATAAAAGACTCGCTAATACACTTGTCATGTTGTGTCCCGCGTAGTTTCTTTATTTGCAATAATTTGATTAATGATGGACCGAGTTTTTCGACCGGGTTGTTCCGATAAAGCAAGTCCCTCGCTCAGTCTACAAGAACCGTGTGCCCGAAACAAGTGCAGTACGACACGTCCAGGACAGCAAAACACACACAAAAACGTAAATATGAAAAATAAAAAGCAAAACACGGCTCTGGCTAATCTCTACGTGGACAAAGACGAAAATGCGTTACAGCATTTTGGCTTTCTTTCTTTGTTAGATGTATAATTTGCAATACCAAATTCAATGTTTATATAACCAATAGTCACAACATTTTCCCAGCTTCGATGGAAATAGCCTACATCGGGGGAAAATGAGAGCGAGTGTTCCGTAACATAAATTTATTAAATCTCCGCGTTTGGCATCGGGACACTATTTCAAGGTCCCCAGGTTTCTAGACCAGGTTTTAACACCTAAGTGCGAACCGACGAATTCAGACTTATTTTCTTTAACATTGACACGAAGATCGCGCGACTGAGTACCTCTTATTTTTTCGTACAAACCACAAGTCGTGTGTGTTATTGAACTCTAATTAGCAGATTTTGGCGAGAGAAGAAATAAGATTTAAGACCTATTTGTATTTACGCGTCAAATTAGGGTTAATATTTGTTCGTTTGGTTTCAACTAGGCCTTAATATATATTTTTCTGGTTGATTTTGGGATTTCAGCGACCAATACTCCCTGGTACTTCTGATGCAATCAGAAGTTATTACATTCAAATTACTATTTCACACGCACAAAAAAAACAAAAGAATAATACAGCACAATTAACATAAATTCTAATTTATGTTTCTAGGCCGTGTTGACTTCAGCGTTCCACTGACATTTCCCTAAACAATAGAAGCCTCCGTTCCATTCTGTTTTTATTGTTATCAAATCAACTGTTCACAATAGTCGTCTGTTCCTGCAGCCATCGTGATCGTTATAACACAGAATAGAATAGAGCGGGATTATCACATTGTATTTCATGTGCTAATTTCCACGATTAATTTGTTCTTTCACACTTGACTATTAGTATCTCGCTCGCGACTATTCTGTGCGAGGCGAGAAAATGAGTTGTCAAAAGAAAAACACATATACAAACGCCAGGAAAAAAATATGGAACGTGGTATTGGAGCATCGCAGTTGAACGACCTGGTAAATATAGATCTCGGGAATGACTCTTACACAGCGTATTGGTGGTATTACTGTTTGGTGTGTTGTTGTACATACGAACGTCTCTACTCACGGCATGCTCTTCTTCTATATTTACAACCGCTGGCTACATAGGGCGCACTAAAACAAAAACGTTAAGATTCGTCTAGCAATGATGTATGCGTATAAACGCCCATATATATTATTTGGATACTCAATCCCTCCTCGAGATACATTTTCGTAGAGCCTTTTCTAATATAATGAGAAGGGACCACAGGAAACTGTTTAATGTGGTTTCTGAAAGTCTCTGCCATTTCTGGTTTTAGTTTGTGTGGTCGTGTACTGTGTTTCCCACGCCTATCTTAATTTGCTTAAAGCTGTAGCTACCCAAGCCTCTGAAATATCAAGAGTTTCCAAAACCATAACTTTGCAAATGTGTTTTTCTTCATCGCGAATATTGAAATAATATTCCAGAGGGAAAGTTCTAGGAGACTAGTAGTTTGCAGTAACAGTCACTTGTCTTTTTGTCTACCTGCCTTACATTACCAGCAACAAAATCCCATTGTCTTGTATGATTTTGCAATTGCCAACATTCAGGTAAAACGTCACTTTCAACATCACGTCACTCTCTAGTAAATTTGAGTAAATAACTTTTTTATATGAAAACCGATATATCGGGCTTTGCCACACTAATGCGTCACTCTGTATACATAGTTCGTTACCATCCGCGGAAGATGAAATCCCAGCGAATACGTAGGCCCTACAACACTCGAACGTTTCTAAAAACAAAATTTTATTGCCCCCACATACCGTACTTCAAAATTTTAAGGGCCATAGCTTAACCTTAGCCGTAATAATTATACTTTACTATATACTTTGTAAGTTTCCAAATTACCGGGCGGAGAAGGACCCACACCGCTGTTATTTCGGTGTGGTCATCAGTCAGTTTTTGAGAGACCGTAAAAATGGGGTTGAGCCGTGGCGAAAACAAAAAAAAAACCCAACGAAGAAGGGATAATTCATTAGTATACTTCATTTGGTGTACCATCTCGTTCACCTCTATCTATGTAGTGATGGTGTATTGTTGTCTTTCTTCGTGGACTTTCGGAAAAAAAGAAAAAATAAAGGATATAAAGGATAACTCAACGTCTGCAGTGAGATTCTCGCACAGTCAATCCTCTCCAAAACATATCCATCATATACGCACACTGATATAAGTCATTCTGTTTCTGTACGGTCTCTCCTTTTGTCTCTTTTCAACTCACCTTTTTTTACTTCACACTGTTGATGTTAGTGTTGGAAATTCGCGCGTACATTTCTTCTTTTAACGCAGAGAGAAAGACGGATGCACGAGGCTGACCAGTTTTGGTGCAATTGTGTTACGGTACAAAATGCATCATCATCAACCAGCACACAACGATCAGGATACGGTGGTACAGTCCGAGCATAAATACGTATGTGTAGACTTTTTGTTTCTGCGACCACTTGATAATATTTTAGGTAACATTTTTCGAAGCCGGAAAGGGGAACACATGAAATGGGAAGAGACCATTTCGAAGATAAATATTCTACTTTAATTGGGGTCCCTTTCCAAACGATGGGCCTTAAACTTCCAATTGTTGCGACTAAATAACAACAGATGACAAGTATGCATACCTCCTGTTACAGCTTTGGGAAGGTGAAGCTGATGAAATCAGCATTGTAAGATTGATATAGCGTGCTTTTACTAATTGCAATCGTGTCGTAAGATTTGTACGGGATCAATATAGATTAATGCAAAGGAAATTTAGTATTTTTCAATGAATAAATGTAGGATACAACCTGGAAGTATTGTTGACCTCAAATCTCACCATTATCTACTATGAAAAATATTAAAATATTACCCTATAGTAGAATTTGGTTATGTTTTTAGTAAAGTGCAAAATTTCAACTTTGCATGAAGAAATTATTTTATTCTAATTGTTAATTAAGACAAACAAATGAAAGGTAAATGTAGCTTCGCCAATAAAAGTGTTTTATTCAAAATTTTTAGGTTTTCATTTAACAAATTAAGGTTTGCTTCACAAAAATCTGTTTAGTTATCTTATCTTCCTAGGAAAACTCTTGATGATTCACATTTTGTAGTGGTTATAATTGAATTCTTTCAGGATGTTGTATATCGAACTGTATGATACTTCATAATGTTTGTCTACATCTAAAAGCGATCCTACATACCGTTTCTCTAGGATATTCAGATTGATTTTGTGTGATTGGTTTTTTTTTTCGTGAGAATTGCTTCAAAATTGTTAAAAGTATTGAGCATAGTTTTCGCACATACTATAGGCCTTCAGGATAATTCACTGGAAACATGTCCCTATTAGTTATTAAATTAATATAGAAATATTTGACGCAAAGAATTCTTTCTTTTTTCACACTGACAACGCGTTAAGATATAACGTATAACCGGTAGGAAATACCTATGTGTAACATTACAAAAAAAGGCCTGTGTGTATGTTTATGCCTGTAAATAATATCGTGCTTGCGTATATAAATAATAATTTATCGCTAAAATTAGAATGCCTATATATATTTGAGTTTTTGTCGCCACTAATAATAGTATTGGAATAGGTCATGTGGAAAGACAAAAATAAATTGCTTAGTATATCTAGCGCAATACTAGTCAATGCAATAGTAGTCATATTTTTAATGCAATCAAGCATAAACGTCGTTTACAAGCGACACAAATACTAAAAATTTTCTAATATATATATATATACAGAGTGTTCCAAATGGATATTCACAAGTGTGAAATTTCCGCATTCGTGTATCCAGTCATAATCATAAAAGTATTCCAACAAAAATAGTCATTGGTCAGGGTCCCTTTGGTATTTGTTGTATTCGCAACCATAAGTTCATTTTAAATCGTATTAAATCATATTAATTTGTCCATACAAACTGCTGCAAGCTTCTTCATCGCTGAAAAGTGCCAAGGTTTGTCCTGTGTTGAATAAGGATGACCAACGCTTTTGTCGAATTATGGTTTTATTCTCTCTAACTTTGCCAAAGTCTATGAATAATATATTTTATCTACAACCAAGTAGCTATCACCTAATCGCCATAGCATTATTCCTGGACGCTCTACTGTTACCAATTTAGTTTGTGTTAGTCAACAAGAATACAATTGGATGTTATTTATTCCTACTTTTCACGAGCTTTTGATACAATTGATCACCAAGTCTTTTTGTACAAAGCTCTTTTGGCTTTGTTCCATCGGTTATCAAACTTTTGCAATATTATTTGGGCGGTCGTCTGTGTGCTATACAATGGATTTCCCTCACACGAATTTTGTTCTAGTTCTGGGGTTCCTCAAGATACCAACTTAGCTCCCCTTTTATTAATGATTTATTAATATTTCTTCATTTGCCCAGTCCGAGCTATGCCGACGATATAAGAAAATTTCAGAAGTCTCACAAAAATGAAAAATTTTATCTTTCAAATTTGAGCTGCTATTAAATTAAGGATTATATAAATATATTGAACATCCTTTTCTTAAAATATTAATGAAAATCGCATCATCAACTTTTATAACGTAACATCTTATATAGGTAAATTGTAAATCTAACCATTTTTTTATTCACACAAAAGAAATGCAAATAGTTTATCGGATCACGCTGTATAAACAATAATTCCCAATATATGTGTATAACAATAATACTCGGAACTGAGGTTTGTG
Source organism: Osmoderma eremita (assembly GCA_031763485.1). Lineage (NCBI taxonomy): Eukaryota > Metazoa > Arthropoda > Insecta > Coleoptera > Scarabaeidae > Osmoderma > Osmoderma eremita. Next base: position 11,544 of record JARFOC010079305.1, read on the forward strand.
CACGCCCATTACTACACTACGGTAGTAACCGCGTTATCGCCCACAACTGGCTCCCAAATCGACCGCACAAAATCGCGTGGCCGAATCGAGTTTTATGATCCGAAAATTATAATTTTCTGCACCGGAGATACAGTAGATGGGGCGAGTGGTTCAAGGAGAAATAACATTAGCGTTGATTAGTACCAAGATTACACTGGAAAACACCTATAAAAAGACTTCCACCTTTTTGCGGCAATAAAAACTTTTATCACGCGTTTAAAACAAAGCAAAGCGACGAATTCTTTTCTATTTATGGAACGCAATCGCGGTGGCGCTTTGGTGTTTCGTTTGTTTTGTGTCCGACGATCCATAATCGCACGTGCGTCGTGGATTTTTCTGTCGTTAAACTGATTTGAACGCGTTGACGATTTCGCCATTACTTTCTGACGCATTATTAGTAAGAGGATCATTACTTATTGTTAGCTATTGACACTGTTTTTTCGTGTATTTAGACACGACGGCTTGGATCCACGGCCAGCAGACGGCGTCGCGTCATGTGACCTTTTTACGAAGGAAAAAGTTCCTACGTTCGAACGGAGTTTCCATTCAAAATCGCTTTATCATCGTTATCCGTGTCTCGCACATAGTTTGCGGATAATTGACCGATTTGGAGGTCGAAATGTTGTCTGGGTTATGTACAATAAATGTGTAACGGTAAATATGTGTGATTATGTGGAACTCTTGAAGGAGAAATTCACCAAAATGATTATTATAAAGGTGAAACCCATAATTAAGATTAATTATAGCCGAAAATACTGGAAATAATAAATTTCCATAGTATCTCCTGGTGGTTTTGATATTTCTATAATATTATTTAAAAAACTTTAAAAAGAATCTTTCAAAATAGAAATTAATTCAGTACAAACGAGGATTGGCAACAGAACTGATAGTAATTGTGGTAATGTCATGTTTTGATATTAATAAAATTGTTTTATGTTCATTTTAAAACCCGTCAAATTCCCCTGTACGAGGTATGTAAATTAAGTATGAGACTGATATTTTTAAATATTTTTATTTGAATATAATTACAATTGAACGGTGTCTCCCTCAAAATGACTCCCTTGGGAAGCCACACAGCGTTGGAGGCGGTTCTTCCATTCCTCATGGCATTGCTGGAACTCGGATATCGGAATCGCTTTTAGCTGGTCGGTTACAGCCGTTTGAATGTTTTCGAGTGTCCCCAAAATGATGTCCCTTCAGAAGAATTTTCAATCTTGGGAAGAGGAAAAAGTCACAAGGACTCAAGTCAGGTGCATAGGGAGACTGAGGAGCCACAGAAATATTTTTACTGGCCAACAAACCGTTTATGGAAATTGCTGTGTGACAAGGCGCATTGTTATGATGCGAGATCTTCTTGATGTTTGGTCTCACATGCTTGATCCTTTTTCGTAGTCTTTCGAGAACCTCACCGTAAAAATGTTGATTAACTGTCTGACCTTGAGGCACGAACTCTTTGTGAACGATTCCCTGGCTCTTGATCTTTGATTTGCTCATTCTTGCTTTCTTAGGCTTTGGAGAGCCTGAAGTGTGGCATTCCATGCTCTGGCGTTTTGTTTCCGGGTCCTACTCGAACACCTAACTCTCATATCACCAGTAATGACACGTTCCAAAAATTTTCATTATTTTCAATCGATTTACCTTTCTCTCCGGATGTCCTTTTGTTACAGCGAAAGGTTTTTTTGGGACCATTTTGGAGCAGATCTTTCCCATTCCCAATTCATTAGTCAAAACTTGGTGAACAGTGGTGTGAGACAAACTCAACTGTTCCCCGATCATTCTGACCGTCAACCGACGATCTAAACGCACAAGATCGCGGATTTTGACTACATTGTCATCGGTTCTTGCAGCTGAATGCCTTCCGCTTGGTGGCTCATCTCCCATCGACTCTCTTCCTTCTGAAAATACCTTAAACCACCGGGGCTTTTGACAAAACACTGTCTCCGTAATCCTGCTGAAGTTTTGCAATAGTTGCTGATGCACTTTGCTCAAATCTCAAGCAAAACCGTTGCTCGAAATTAATATATTTCATCTGTAGAACGCACTACGAAAACTGGGTTCACGGGAAAGACGACAACGGACAACCAAATGACTTGATCGAGTTCAAACTTGCACTGAACGCGTATTACAATGTCCAATTGTCCCGTGCTTTCCGTGTTGCCATATCAAACGCTACTCAGTCCATTACTTAATTTACACCCCTCGTATATGCACTTGCAAAACGTGTGATAGTGATAGGTTTTAGTGTTAAAATTGGCCTTGTAATAACATCATTTTTGTAAGCCAAATCCGCCTCTACACAACCTAAGTACCAATTACAGAGCGCCCGATTAGAAAATGAGCTCGTGTTATCAATAAGCAAATGCTTTAAGCCTCTCAATGGGCGACTTCCGGTTGTAATTCCTGCAATTCCTCCGAAGCTATTAAAGTACGAAGATCGTTAGAATCTATCCGTCTCTTTCTTCCATGTTTCGGAGTCAAGACCGCTAAAAATGAATGCCTTTTTATGTATGAGTGTTTACTGATGAAAAAACACTTTTTTTATGGATAATATAAAAAATGTATTTAACGCATGATTTTATTTTAGTTTGGCGTTTAATGTCGATCGACAAAAAAAAATCTATTTTATATCTTTCCATTCCTATTAGAAAAAAAGAAATTGTATGACGTAAATCACCTTTTTGGTTAATAAAAAAACAAAGGAAATCTATATTTTATAGCGCAAAAAAATGCTTGAACACATGTTCTCTTCGGATTACCATAATCTATTTCAAAGATGCTTCTTTTTACAAATAAATTCTTCTTTCCGTGCGAAAAACTAGCCCGGCTTGTAAGTAATAAAATCGGTTTTAAAGAGAGGAAAATCGTACCGAGCAAGTTGGAAAAAATCTGTTTATAGAGCCATTAAAATTTTAACTGCCTGCAATTAGTAGGACATTAAACGTATGTCTTATCTCCAGCCGTGTATAATGGTCTAAGGCGTATAGGTACATAAACTGTATACTGAATAGGTTGAGGACTAATTACATAGTTAACGGGGATAAAAATTAGAGAAAAATATGATTTATAATAAGTAAACTTACTACTGAAGATAGAATATAGACCTCGCAGAGTTTCGTCATACCTGAAATAGAAATAAAAATAATATTATTACATGGTGGAATTCTCCTATATGCAAACTAAGTGGAATTACGTGATAATCTATGAAGTTCAGTAGGGATTATTTAGGTTTAAGAGGATGATTGGAAGAAAAATAAAAATAATATTGGTGATATTGTCGCAAATGCAAAGTAAATGGAACACAGTGTATTGGTACAGTGACTCAACCTGAATCTCGGACGGTATGGAGAGTATATATTTTATAAAGAAAATGCAACAATATTATCCAAACACAAAAAAATACAATAACA
>JARFOC010079316.1:0-14987 GCA_031763485.1 Osmoderma eremita
TACCCCTTTCATTGCTTTTGCTAGTATGGTGATTCCAGCAATAAACCATGCGCCGATAAAGGCATTTTTACGGTTAACTGCCATCTCGGTCGGCTCTCTGCCGTGGTAGACGCCAAAGAAGGTCACACATCTAATTAAAGTTTCTTTTTTGGTTGATTTTGAGTAAGTGTGTGAATACTTATGTGACTGTATCTTAATGTTAGAAGTCAGAAATTTAATTTTTTTGTCTGTTATAGCGAAATATGCTGTTTTTTAAGTTAATTTTGTTTTATATTACATATAAAATACATTTTCTAAAAGAAAATGTAGTTAATTCCTTATTTTATCAAAGAAATGCAAGAAATCCCTGCCGTATTTATACTTATGTGAGCCTGTGTATGTATTTTGTTCACTGTACTTTCAATTCAAAACGTTACATTCAAATCCCTAACTGCGCAGTTGTAATACCCCTCTGTAAGATGAACAAATATTTCATAATCAATAATAACAGTAGCGTTAGCATTGTGAAATATAATTACGAAGAGTAAGTTTTGCAATAAATTTTCATACAGTGGCAGATATTAGTCCTGCGTTAGTTTCTTGAAAATAGTACTGCGTATCAGTTTACCATTTCCTTGAAACACAATAGATGTATATGTAAGTGCTTGCTAAAAAAACGGGCACGATGTACGAATGCAATAAAATAATAAATAAAACAATGACAGTGAACCTGATCATTGCAGTTAAACGTGCAACCAACTTTTCCTAGAAATGCCATGACGGTCGTGCAAAAGTGTTTGTTAAAATAAAATTATTGTTTTATTGTCATGTCGGTCATAAAGGTAATCACCTCTTTTCAGAGATGATTAATTAAATAATTTGTATCGCGGGATTAAAGAATATGAAGTGGTTAGTCAGAAATTAAATGAATAATAAAGAGGGCAATCACTTTTACGTTCAACACGCCCATTAATAACAATCGTACTCAACGATGTTCTAAGAAAATAAACGCAAGGTTGTAGAACATAAATCAAAACAAAAAGGTGGAATATGTATTATAAACAAATTGCTTTGCACTTTTCCTTTCAACATTACGCTACGCTGTATGTACTATAAAATCTAAACAAAATTTTTCGAAGGAATTTACTTCTGCTGATACATTATTAAATTTACTTGAGTGATTTACAACATAAGGTAAATTACGAAAAAAAAAAAAAGAATTGCCAGGCAAATACCATTGCAATATTTTTAGCATCTCATGCTCAAAATGACAAGAACAGAATGTATAAACGTACGTATAAAACCATCATTTCTCTTTTCTAGAAAATAAACGATGCTTTGCAGTCGTCCACGAAATAAACGGAAGTGTAATTTCTCATGTAATATGTGTATACGCGAACATATGACGCTATCACCCAGGACAAACGAATCCCGGCCAACTTCAAAGCGACAGAATATTGAGAATTCTATTGCTTTTCGTTGAGAACCCCGCTTTGGTGACTACACTCTATACGACACACAAAGGATCGGAGAGTGAAAGCTCTCTAGCTCGCGCTTTAAATGGCGTCAATATCCTCATTCATGTGAAGGGATATGTATGAAACTCTTTGCTTTCATACAAAAGGGATTGTGAAAATAATTATTGTTGATATATCCAACAATTTTTAATGGTGTATATGCATTGGGGATGATTCACTACACCTTTCGTCAGACCGATCGGTGAATTACTTAGTTAATCACTCACTCCAATATCAATAAATGGATCGCCGGTTTACGTAAAGTCGACTTTCAATTGAGATAATCATTCGCTGGTTTCTCGTTTGGCGCGGGTTTCCGGACGCATCCGAGTTATTTTTAAAATCGGTAGAACGACGGTGAAGAATGCGAATTTACGATGGAAAGCTCGCGTGTAAACATTTATAGAAGCGGTTAGTCGGCGTCAAAATAATCAGAGATCTAGTTTAGAATACGGCGGTTGATCTATCGTCAACCTTTACCGATGGTGGGTGATTTTGTGATATTCTTAGTAGGCGTGTTTCGGATATAATCAAATAGTATTTACTGCTCCATGCAAATAAGTCGAATAAATGTTTATTTTCAATATCTATTCTAGAAACCTACCTAGAAACTATCACAAGTTTCTATAGATCTCATATTTGTCGAATTTAAGAAGATCTTATGAAATTTATCCCAATATCTGACGTGCCTCAAGGCTCTAGCTTAGGGCCACTTTCATTTATAATATACATTAATGACTTGTCGAAAGTCCTCACGACCATGTCTTTAGCATGTTGTTCAAGTTCAAAAGACGCAGCGCAGTTGACCAGAAAATGAAAAACGTAGGTAAAGCTGCGAGTTTGTTCGGAGTTAGTTAAATTTTTTTTAATGGTTGATTTCAGTTAGGTTTTAGGGTAATTTGAGAAACCGTTCCCGTCGAAGTTTGGCAGAACAATTTATTATTGCAAACTGGGCATAAATAATCAACTAATCAATTTAGACTGGATTTTGTTTCTGCTACAAAATTTTTAACGATTAAACTACGCTAAATTCAGTAGCTGTGGAGTTAGTGAGTAGAGCCACTTAAGTGGGCACTTAAAACTTCACCAACGAAGTATTTCCGGAATCTACACCGTTTGTTCGATTTTTTAAAACGATTATGATAAGGATAAAACTGTTGACTCGGAATTTCAAAATTTATCAAAACGAGAAACCAATCATTGACGCGATGTTATTGAAAGAATTATTTACACCATTCAATTTTTGGCTGAAAAAATTTAACCGCACTTTTATTAAAGATTTTGAGACCCGTTTCAATTTATGTATTTATTGTATGTATGCTGTCTGCCCCACAATAGGACCAAGCGGCCGAGGTGGAAGGAGTTATCTATAACCCGGCGGATGACATCATTTTTCCATGTACGCTGTGTGCTTTGTGAAAGTGATCAAGCATGGTTTATATTCAAATAGGTTTAATGTTAATACATAAATTAAGATTAATAAATAATTAAACTAAAATATTATTTTTCTACTTAAAATCTCTCCAAAACTTTTTCCAACATGTTATACGTGGTTGAAATCAGAAAAAAAACCTCTTTTTGACGGTGTCAAAATCCAATATGGCGCCGGCAAGAAATAAGAAAGTTGATGATGGTCAGAAGGAATCAAAACGTCATATAAAAGTTTTGAGTATACCAGTAGATAGAAGATCAAAAGTGACCTTAAGAATGTGTTTCTAGTTTTTCTCTGCAAAGCCGAATAGAAGTGCTAGAGGTAAAAGAAGAAAATGAGTTTTTTTCTTTTTTTTAAATCTCGAACGTCATTTGTCACAGGCTTATTTCTTCTTCGGGTTCATAACAAACACGAAATTTAGCAACTTTTCCAAATTTAAACCTACCCTCTATCTCCAATAATAAGCGAGATCCCCATGGTGAGGGTCGAAAATGAATCAGCTTGTATATTTGTGGAATATTTAACATAAATTAATTTATTTCTCTATAGATGATAGCGTATAGGTATTAGGTGTGTTTAGTATATTTCGGTTGCAGCGTTATTTTAATTCAATAATATAAATATACGTGTAATTCTTCAAAAGACTTCATTTCAAGTGCTGACAACACCATAAGCCATTTTCCCCTAACATCACCACTACATGAAGGTGCTCATTAGATATTTGCACGACGCAGTAGATTGGACTTGGCGCGTGGCTGCTTGCGATGTTAAACTATATTATGTTATAACTAATCCGGAAGATGTCAATTTGATCAACAGGAACATCGATGTGCATTGGGGTGTACATAAAATGCTTAAACTAAATATCCCCAAATTAGGATTGATGGGAAAACACTCGCTAAGACAGATTCTGATGACAGATTATCTCACAGATTATTGAAGACTACTCTAAGATTTTTAACATCGATTAACAGCTAGTGGCTTCAACATCTTCTAAGCACTTGGGCCTTATAATGCGTAACACCAGATCGATTAGTGATACGAACGCACCGAAGTCACTGTTCTTTACCTTTGCGATAAGCTCTCGGAAATATAGCTGCGTGATCTCGTTTCCATAATAGGTCAGTCATCAATTGTCACTTGAACGTATTCAACGTCGTCTTTACAAATATTCATCCTTCAAAATTGATGGTCAATATCCGTCAATAGGCCTTGATTATAATTCTTTACTTGACAGACACTAAAAAGCGCAGATACACAATCACATCAATGATCTAGCTGCGATATTATTTTTTAGTAGCTAGGAAGAAATACCAGTTAATGCAGCTAATTAAAACTAAACTTATTGTGGCAAAATAAAATACTCAAAAAGGTCTATTTTAATCGATTCTAGCTATAAAAACTAAAAACATATGCCATATCAAAATTTTGCTCCAAACACTCCGCATATACAAACATTTGAAAAAGCACATTATCACTTTGGCTATCATATTTTTTTAAGACTACGCTAAATATAGAATGGCTGCATTATGTATGTTGTACATACATACGTAACTGATAAGATAAGTTGCTGAAATAACATAGATACGTATACTGTCATTACAAAACTTTGATATGCAATTAGATTTTGTAAAATTTTTAAATTGTACAAATACAATTTTATATATGGAATTTATTAGGCCGTTAATACAGAACGGTTTAGAAGTAGTAATGGAAGTAGGACTATTCCCAATTTTAATATTGAATTTGGATTAAATACTTTTGCTCTAAATTTGAAATACAACAATCAGTTGGAAATACCATACATTCAATCATCCAGCAGAAACTGTTGTGTTTAATAAATAAAAACCAGTGCAATTGAAATACATATTTTTATCCCTAGAGATAATAAATATTGTTCGGCTGCATTAGGTCGGAAATATACCAGCCACCAGATCGCCTCTTAAAATTACACGTTTGGTGTAAGAAGGGACTTGGTAAGATGTATTTTTACATTCCCCACCTAACATAGCCCTACAATACTGATAATTATGAAGAACCTAAGACCGCTGAACAACAATAATATAGCTATGTACGTATATTAAAGTGTTTTCGTCAATTTAGCGGTTTGTAACGTTCACATGGATAAATTCTAATCTGGTAATTTGTTGATAAAATTTGCAAAATATGTGTATAAACACAAACCGATATAAACCCTTGGCATCTAAACAGTAACAACAAAATATTTACCGAGGATGTCATAGAATACATGTCTGTGCTAAATATAAAAATTAACAAACGTCTTCGAGGTGGTACTCCCCACTACTAGTCTAGTTTCAAATCTGATAACTGCTATATTACTGTTTTGTTCAGAGCAATCAATAAAATAATTAATCCTAGAGACAAGGCCAAGTTTTCTTGTTTTATTAAACATTGATACAATTCATTATGACACATTGTTTTCAATTTGTAACCACCTTGCCTTTGGTATGTCAGAGCCTATCCTATCAAGGTTGCATGCATAGATCGCATGGGGTACCACAAGGATAAATATTGAGCCCTTTATATTTCCAATCTATAAGTCTTTCCCGCCCAGCGTAAATAAAAAAACTCGAAATACAATGTTCTGCTGACAATGGTGAAAATAATAATAATAATATTTATTGCCCAACAGGCCAAAGCCCAATAACGGGACAGGAAAAATAACTAAACCTAAAAACATGAACACACGTTGAAAATATAGATTTAACCTAGATTAACATATGTCATAATATAGACAAAAGTGCTGCCAACAAATTATAACAAAGTCATACAAATACTCCCATAAATGTTTAGTCATATCTCGCACCCAACCTTGGCACAATGAATGACATACGCTCAAGCAGGAAGGGGTCGTCAATATAGTTTCCTAGAAGATTCTTCAAGAATTTCCTGCATATACCATCTCTCCTGGCGCTCAAGGGCAGCACAGTGTCTCGACCAAGTTTGGCTTGTGGGATGCCCATCTCCGGGCAAGTACCATCCAGTTTGTAAGAGAGGAATTTCTTCAAAAATCTGTGATTGATACGATCAAGTGGTAGAAAATCCGATGCATATAAGGGATACCAAATGAGTAATAGTATAAGACTCATGAGTACCGCAGTAATCGTGAAATATGTAGATATTCGCATGATGAATCCAAGGGATTTATAGGCATCAGAAGATACTTTTTGTATATGTGATTTAAAACTAAGACTGGAATCGAATAATACTCCAAGGTCTTTAAACTCAGATGCTGACATTAGTTTATTGCCGTTAATGCGATATGATGTGGAAGAGAATCGTAGCGAACGTGAATATGTAACTATACAGCATTTTTTGAGATTCAGCTGTAGCTTATTGTCGTCACACCATTTATGGAGAATATCTAGGTTTCTTTGTAGTATCGCTTCATCGGTGGGACAGGTAATCTCTGAATAGATCTTGATATCATCCGCGTATGTAACGACAATCAACCGTCAATAGAAAATCGTTTATAAATAATACGAATAGTAGAGGTCCAAGGTTTGATCCCTGAGGAACGCCGATAGACTGAACAAAGTGGTCAGAAACATATCCGTTGTAAGCTACATAACACCGTCTTTGACTTAGGTAAGAGCGGAAGCCAAAAGAGGACAACCTGCATAGAAGAATTTCGTGATCAAGTGAGTCGAATGCCTTTGTTGACAAGTCCGTATAAATTAGATCAATCCTTCCTCTCCTGTCAAGTACCTGTCCCACATACTGAGTTACCGTTGTCAAATTAGTAACAGTTGAGCGTCCAGATACGAAACCATGCTGCTGAGATGAAATGAAAGAACAGGTGCTGTTAAATATGCTAGAGTATAAGATTTTCTCGTAAATCTTGACAAAGTTGGGTATAACAGATATAAGTCTGTAGTTGGATAAACAGGTGGGATGCGTTGTCCTCCATTGATCCGGGAAAATGTTTGACTATACTGACTGCAGTGGAGAGGCAAAAACGAACCTGCAGTCAAGAAGCTAGGTAATTGATCATTTCCTGCATTATGCTTGTTGGGGAATATAGCCATAATTTTGATTAACATGTCTGTACGCATTACTAATAATAATGGTAAGGCTCGACACGCCATGAAGAAGTTTGGCCTACGAAGAGAAAAAGTCAGGGTTTTCGCAATCTTCGCCGTCACTGTCCGACTGACGTCTACCATTTTATTTTATATTATCTATTTGTCAGTTCGAATTTGCAATGTTTACAAAAATAAAGTGATTTGTTTAATACTTATACGTTACTCTAATATATTCGTGGACATTTTGGAAGCAATCCATTGCAAAAGATACAAACAGTCAATGAATTTCCAATGAGTTAACTGCTGTTAGAAAATTAAGTGGCAATGCTGAATTGTTATTTAATATTATCGTGTTCTTTTATTTAAGTGTACCAAACATTTCTACTTTTAAAAGCCACGTACATTTTCAAAAGTAATTTTGGTAACTAATCATACCATTCCTGATACATTATAACAGATAAATACGTGTGTATCTATGAACTTTGCCATTTAACGATATCGGAAAATCGAATCTACCCTCCACAATAGTATCTGTATTAGTAATTACTTGGATACAATTCAACAGGTATAGGAGCGTTGTGTGTTTGTACACCCAATCCAATGTTTGGCGTACAGATTCTATATCAATCAATCGTTTGTTTGGACTTATTGATACACAAACATTTATATTAAACGTATGGTGTCTAGAAATCGATGCGGAATCAGCGAAATACACATCTCACGGCCGCAATTAATTAAGATAATCCCTTAGATAATGTAAGGGACCCGCATTGTGGGTCTATAGTTAATAGCACTATAGACCCACGCTGCGAAGTAACGCTTGTTTGATGTTACAAATTCGTGGGGGTCGGGATATTTGTTTCGGTATTCATCTCGTCAAATGGGTGTTCCAGATATGGCGGATGCGCTGGGAATTTACACCTCAAACGTGAGGCTTTAAAGAGCTACAATTAAATTTGATCAAAGTAATTTAATTTACATGCAAAGAGTAAGTTCCTTGCAATTGCAAAAATAATTGCGTTCAGGTTAATTAGAAGAAACAATAATATGGAACTTATATTAGCATCTACGAAAAAAATTAAAACAAACAATAAATGTAAAGTAAAGATGTTAAAGGGAAAATTAAAGAGTGTCCAAGATTAATAGACGCGAATTTAAAAAGAAAACTCAATACTTCTAACTCTACAACTCCGAATATGTATTGCTTACCAAAATTCATAAACCGGATAAAGCCATGAGACCTATCGTGTCAGGCATTGATTCACCCACTTGCAGCTTTTCCAAAATGGTTACTCAACGAATTCAAGAATCTCCTACGTAAGGTAGAAAGTTTAGCAGTAGAAAATTCGCTGGAATTTGTCAATAAAATGAATAACATAGGAATTAATGAAGGGGGAGATTCTTGTATCGTTTGACGTTTGTTCACTCTTTCCGAAAACTCGGGTGGCCTTCTAAGAATTTTGCGTCCGGGGGTGGTACATATGTTAGGGATAGATAGAGGGAATGAAGTGAGAAGAAAGAGGAGTGCATGTTCTAGTTTAAGTTATTTTCGCGCTCATTCGGTTATTCGACTTGATAATGCGAATTCACGTATTCCCGAAATATGTGTCGTCCTGAATTAATTAATACTGTGTGCGGGAGGAGTAATCCGAACAGTGTGTTTATAAGAATAAGTGAACAAATCTCGAAATATATTTTTATTGTTATTTTAAAAACATCTAACAATAATGTCGGGCGCGTGTTGTTTTATCTTGTTTATTGCGCTGCTTTCATCTGTTATTACTAACCAGATAGGTTTCTCGGCGATAAGAAAATTCCAATTTTAAGATGTTTGTTACTATAATATCTACGTAGTATTAGGTATGCAGGAGTGTTTGGTGGATATGCGTTTAGAAACTAGAAAGTATAATTTTCCATCTGTTTATTACAAATGACATTACTGCGTCGTAGCTACTACTGCATATAATGCCCGTAAGATTTTACGTTAATAGTGCTGATAACAAACAAGTCATCTACTCACTCACAAACGTAAAATTTAATGTCCTTTCTAATAGCGACACGACCTGTTCTCTAGCTTCTCCTAGTGTTTGTATTATCCGAATTATCAACGGTTTAATGCCGTAAATATAATGATATAAGGTATCGTTTGGAATTTCTTGACTAAAGCACAGGTGAGAAAACACAATATACTTTCATTAGAGATAATATTGTGGTATTGGATCGAAGTATTCACGCTCCGTTTTCGAAGAATTCCCTTTAGAACTAAATATAATTTCCACGTTTTTGACGTTAGGTATATGTGATAATTGGGGTTAGAGTAACAATATTTCCTATGACGTCGTCTTTACATCTTTTATTACCGTTAAAGCATAGAAGCGTGCTAAAGTCTTTAACAAAAGAAAGCAATACATACAACAATTATGTGCGAACGTATGACTGCTGTACATGGCAAAAATTCTCCATCATATTTTGAAATAAAATTCTGATCAAAGCAGTTTGGTGGACGTCCTGTGAAGGCAAGGCAACTTGGACTTCAAGAATCCTGATTCTTCAGCGAAAGTCGTGCAAGCACGACATTTGCCAAGGAAACTTGGCGGCCTTACTTGGTCATCCAGCCAATCTTTTAAAAATTGTAATGAAATGAGATTCAATTCAATGGATCCACAGAAACCTTCATCAAAAGCAAAGACGCAAGCATCTGCATAGAAATTGATGGGAACAATTTTTTGGCATAATGGAGGATTGAGTATATTAAGGAGGTTCACAATTACCGCAGATGTCTACGATGAAGCAATTAAAAATGTAAAAATTGTCATACGCAAACAGAGGCTCTATAATTTTGCTTACGAAACTTGATTGCTGCACGACAATTACCCTGTTTATAGAGATCGAAGTTCAGGAAGAAAACAACAGGGTTTTGTTGAGTTGCGACACATCCCAAACAATCTAGACCTAGTTCCGTCGAACTATTTCCTCTTCCCTAAGCTGAAGAAACATTTGCAAGAACGGCGTTTTAAAATTGTTTACGAACGATAGCAAATGGTTTTCTAGTAATATCGCGACATGCTTCAGTAACTCTTTACTGCAGTTCCTCAGGTGATGCCGATTGGGTTTTTCAACCAACTAACTTAAGGTGCCCCCACGTTAAGTCCGGTGACCCAAGTAGCTTCCTTCCAATCGATTTGTTCGGACAATTGGTATCCAACTAGTACCTCGCTGCAACTGACACTACGCAGTGGAGGTGCTCCATTTTGTTGAAAGCGCAACAAATTATCATCTAGAGCTTGCATTGCTCGTCTTTTTGGTTCTGTAGTTCATGGACAATTTCCATGGCGTTCTCCAGCATATCGAGATAAATTCCTTATTTAAATTTTCTGGTATAAATAAGGAACCAATTACAGCATCTCCTAATATCCCTCCCTAAACATTCACTTCCTCATGGTATTGAGTGTGGCCTTCTTCAGATAGATGCGGATTCGCATCACTCCAATATCAACGGCTTTTTGTTTATTTACATTAAAGTGTAAAAATTACATTTATCACCGAAAGACATATTTTTTAACATTTGAGGTTCAGTGTTAATTCTTTCAGTCGCAGATCTTGATTCGTCGATACGGATGATTATCGCCAAGTTCTTGAAGGATTTGCGTTTTGTAAGGGTGAAACTTATGCTACCCGAACACCTATTTCTTACCGATTCCTGCGTAACTGCATATATTTGACGAGTAAATTTCAAACTAAATCGAAGATTCCATTTGAATTTTTTTGCATTTTTCGAAACAAATTTTTGGTCAATTTTCATGCAGATATAATAATTTTTATGCCCCCCCTCGATTCATTTACCTTTAGTTTGTAAGTACCCCAAGTGGATTGAATAAAACCAAAAGCGGGGCGATTTTCTTCAGGTGAAGGGCTAGAAGATCCAATTTCCGAGTTTTTCGAGGAGTTACCGAAAGAAAATATGTCGAAGGGCGTATATCGAAAAAAATTTTTTTTTGCTGGCAACCTTTTCCTTTTTTTTCTGGTTGGGTAGATTTCATTTTAATCTATAGCAGTACCGATACATTACTCAACAATTACCAATTATTGAGAACCCATAAAAAGGTAATAAAACAAAGAAAAAGCTATTAATTTCAGCTCCTATGTATGGAGGGCATTTGTAATTATTCTGTTAGAATCCATGGAATGTTATTTACATCAATATAGCAGCATTTTCTATTATTGAAAAATTCTTCGAAATACATTGGTATAAGGTTGATTTCCAATTGTATTTTGAAATTATATTTTCATGCAATTTCATAAATAAAATTTTGGCCAAAATTTGTAAAAAAATAAATTTAATCATAAGTTTATAATTATTGTTCGGCGCTCTTAGGTTGCTGCATTAATTGATTAAATACATTTGTATATTGATATTTTAAAAAAATCTAACATGTCTGCTTCTAATTCTATTTGATATATTGTCAAAGGCAATAGGAATGTAACATTAGGTGTATTAGGAAATAGAACCTTCTATTTAAATAATTTTGGAAGGGTTAATTAAATGTTACCTTTTTTTTCTTTTGGGCATAAATACAGTATTGCACCAAATGCAATAATGTGCAAACGGTAACACATTTAGGTTTGATATTTGATAGCGTTAAACTGTTTGTTGTACTCCACTTTTTAACACTTTGTTTTTTTTTTGGAACTGGTGTTTGCATGATGCCGCCATTTAAGTAACGAAATAGAAATGTCTATAAATAAACAAGCTGGTAATAAATGATAAAGTCACACCGTGAGAGAGATAAAACCGTCCTACAAAAGCTTGACGAAGGTGTTCTGCGGGAATATTAATCCGAGTTTCTAAATTACCTAATGTTGTTGGCCTACTAATATACACCTAACTTACTAAATACGCCCAGAGAAAAAGTTCCATTCGAGTCATGTCTTCATCCAACCCATTTATCGGGAAAATACGATTCAAACAATCATGAATTTGTTGACCAAAGTGAGGCTGGGCACCGTTTTGTTGAAACCAGATGTCTGGATGCAGAGGATGTGGATGCATTGGATCAGGTTTGATTTCCTTTGTTCGTGGTAAGTAGTAGGGCTACAACAGCACGAGCACACTTTTCTCATAAGAAATACATGGGGTTAAAAAAAACTACTTTTTCAGCCATTTTGGATTTCATGATCTGTTCTGCCCCAACATATAACCATTCCATTACACGGCTGGCCACAGTAGCCCTACTACTGTGGTACAACATGATTTCGTTGTAGTTGCAAGTAGATAGCTCATGTTAGTGTTCCACGCAAAAAGAACGGACCAATGATGTTTCTATTTAGTATATCACATCATACACAAACCTTTTATGGATGTTGCGTGTGGACCTTGAAGCTTACATGCCAATTATTAGTTTGCCCCAATATCTGCAATTATGCCTATTTACAGAACCGTTTAACTTAAACGTAGGTTCACCCAAAACGGCAATATTATTGATAAAACTTTCATTAATTTAAATTTTGTTATAATCATAATTTCCGCGAATCCATCCTACGGTCAAGATCGTCTTCTGATAGTTATTTACCTGCAGTAAATGCCTTCCTTGTATGGATGCAGCTAAGACTGATTTAGTATTTTTTTACTGATGTTTCTGAACTATTATGGTCAGCACCAAGTTGTCTGATAGATGCTTCTGATGTACGTCTAATGTAACATAATTATCAGTTGCTGCCTTTGGTCTTCCAGAAGTTGGACGATCCTTTACGCTATTTTATTTCCTCAGATCGATGAATTGTTCTAGATAGTTGATCTACTGATTGGAGGTCATCATCATCATCATCATCAAACAGATGACAAGTCTCCAAATGATCATCGAAACTAACAATTATTAGTATTATTTATTTATTACTAACAATAATAATAAACACAAACGTATTTTTATGTTACTTTAAAATAACGACCTATTTCTTCATTATTTTAGAACAGATAGAATAAAATTTGTACTTTTCTTTAAAAGAATACAAGATGGCGGAATCCTGCAAACACCAGTTGCACAAAACAAGTGAAACTTATGTCAAAACTGGGCTATTATAACAGTTTAATGCTACCAAATATCAAACCTAAATGTGTTACCGTATACATGTTATTTCACTTAACCCAATAGTATATACGCACCCTGTTTTCCATCTTTCTTTCATAAAATGATATTAGTCAGAAACACACAAAGAGAAAGAAAAATAATGTTGATATTACTTTGTGTAATATGCGGTACAGAATTATTTTAATATAAAATACAAAATAGGATACGGTGGCTTAAAATAGTAAAAAATAAAATATACCCTTACCACCTCGATGATTGAAGAACTCCTGGATACGTATTTCGGCAACTAAGTTGCCATCCTCAGGAAGATAATGTTAGACGTCGCACTCTGGGAGATTTGCACCACACCACTTGAATAACACTCAGTGTTCTTCAATCATCGAGGTGGTAAGGGTATATTTTATTTTTTACAGAATTATTTATTAAAAAGCTTAGAAATTTATTCACCATTTTTCACGTAAAAACGTAGATAAAGATCACATTTACTTCTGTATTTACCACGTCTTCGTCGAGCATGAAACAGAATTTGTTATAACGCGCTTCAGTTATAATTTGGGTAGGCTGCGCATAGGAAACATCCAATCCCTAGAATTAATCCCTCCAACGAGCTGTGAAAAGCAAATATAAAATGTTAAAGTAGGTGTACGCTTACTCCACACCTTCAACAGCATAATTTCGTTAACGTTTCGCATAAAACGATATGTTTAATCCGTACGTAAAGCTTACGGCCGCTAACATAATTAACATTTCAATACACACATAAAAATTTTATGGGGGAACTTATAGGTTGCGTTTAGGGGAATTTAATTCTGAAAGGGCGTTTGCCGTAAGTGAAAACGGAAAACTAATCCTGGATTTCGGATGGAATTTTAACTGAAATAGAATTTAAGCCCCCTTTTCGTGTATTAATTCAAAGTAACTAATTTCCGCCTAGAATGAGTTGGATTTAATACGCCAATACGAAGAAATACCTCAATTTCGAATGATTTATCAATGCAATATTTACTTTACACAAAAATTAACGAAATATCTGCAATTGGGAGAACTGACGTTACTATTTACACTTGTAGATAGTATTAAACAGTCATAAGCGAATGTTCATTATTATGTAAAGTTACTTATTTACTGCGGGTAAGAGGTTATTATTACTATTAGCATGATGATGCGTTTCTAAATACGACCTGCACTCGCTGCAACAGCTGAATGAAAACAAAATACCGTGTATGCCTACGTCCGATCGGAGACTAGAAATATGAATCATGAATCGCAATATTTTTATCCCACTTCTGGTGTTCCTCACGGAACGTACTTAGGACCTCATAACGCCGGGATAGCGCTAGGCTTATAGCGTAAAAGTCGATGGTTAGAATCACCTTCTGGGCGACTTGATCTTTGGTTTGATATCGATCGTTTCCGGGGCGGTTCCTCTTCCCCTCTTACGGCGAGGAAGGGCAGTAATAAAGCGACGGAAGACTTTACACACGCAAAAATACACCTTTACGCCCCGGGTTTTGACAAGTCGGGCGATGCCTTATGGCTAAGATGGGCACACCACAAAATCCGTTGCGTTCCAATTCTAATGCAACGATGATACATAGAGGTCCGGTGGTAGCCCATGAAATTTAAAAAGCATTTATTTTTTTCGTAAATACTTACAGATAAGTACTTTCGACGGCATTTCATTGAAGCTGGTACTACTTATTTTATCGATTCATCTATCAGATTCAGCCTCCTGTATATTGAGAAAGCTATCCTCTATGAATGAATGTAAATCTTCTCATAACGGCACGTATAACATTATTATGCAGTGGTCCGAGAGAAACCAGTTACCCCTGAATGTTAATAAATGCTTTGTCATGTCCTACACACGTAGAAATGCTCCTTTTTCTTTTAATTACACAATTAATGGGGAAATCTTGAGAAGAAC
>JARFOC010079327.1:0-14984 GCA_031763485.1 Osmoderma eremita
TTGAACTGTCATGCGCACTAGTGCTAGAATTTCAAATTCCAGAACGGTTCTCAAACTGAAGGTCCGAACAAACCTATAAATGTTATTACAAATTATACTCCTATTATTTTCTGTTACAACTGACAAAAAAAAACATTATTGGGTCACAGACATTATCAATGCTAATGCAAACACATTTTGCTTCTTCCATAACTTTATCGTACAAATGATAATATATGAAACAACTATTGATATTAATTTCATTAAGGAGATTGTTTCTATGAAATTTTATCTATTACAAGATTCCTGTCATATGGGGTGCTTGAATTGTGAATCGTGTTTCAAAAAATTATTTGATTTCTCAGGTTTTATCTCTTAGCTTTCTACTTTGTACAAATGCTGTTGTAAGTTTGAGGCCTTTCCATTGCTTGAGTAAAATGTATGATTATAACTTGCTAGAATAGATGGTAAAAATTATGATTTCTTCTCTAGCAGTTGACAAAAATAACTTATTCAAATGCATTTTGCCTCTTTCGAAATTTTATGGGATAAACGTATAGAATCTAACTAAATAGTCGTAATTTTCTCTTGAAGTACAACAAAACTGTGGTGCGTGTTGCAAAACGCAAACAACAATCAATCAGTTCTGGCGATCTTATGTGTACGTCTATTTTGTCCATCATTTCACAAAGATATTTATTACAATACCCCGTGTTTATCTACTTAACATTCAGCGTTACCGTTCGATTTTATTATTGATGCCACTAAATATTTATGTTAATGTCCCCATAAACATTTCAGAAATCGCCATTAAGCAACAGGGAACGCATTTCGATTAAGCTGTACACGTATGCAACATCTCCGAGTATCATTCCGTTTTTGGACCCGGTGATAATGGTAATAGTGTGTGAATGTTTCGGATGGGTGTACCGCCTCGCTTTCATTGTTCCATTTAAATTAGGTATCGGACATTTTAAAAATGAACTGCTTGCCGGCTTTCGTAGAGCATCGCGCGTCGATATTTTAAGACGGATGCGAGTGTCGGAGAAGTAAAAAAAAAACCACTTGACGTCACGTATTATCGTATCATTTCCCTTATTTATTACCGCCGGTAATAATTTGCCAAATATTTATGGTAATTTTAAAGTGTAAACATTCCAAAAAATCACGAGTCCATTAAGCGGCTGACGCGAAGCATTAGGAAAAAAAGTCCCGAAAGAAATAAATTTAAATTATCACATTAACACAATAAAATAAAGATAATTTAAGTCAACACAGCAATATACATTTGTTATTTTGTACATGTGATGCGTCTGTGTTTGCCTATGCGTCTATGTGTGCTGTATAAATTTAATATTTGTTGTAGTAATGTTTCATACAAAGAAATAATGAGTTTAACATGCTTTGGATAATAGATGTAGCAGCTGTTTGAAAGTTTTGCATCCTTTATAATCTGTATATTTACATATAATAATAATAATAATTTTTTATCCAACAGTAAGTACACACAAAATTATAGAGTTACGTAACACGGCGAGATGATGCTTACGATAATACAATGTTTTGAGAAATTATCTATGAACAGTTTGCACCAAATTATTACGTTCTAAATATCCCGGATTCCATATTCTCGCCACCATATTAATATTTGTTGCTGATGTACCCGTTATAAAAAGAATCAAATCCTTCATTACATATTTTTTGTGTTTCTAATTTAAAAAAACCAACAAACCCTATGCTTCTTTGCATATGCTTTCAATATGTGAATTAAACATCAATTCATTGTTAAAACAAACTCCTAAAGTGACTGCTTCGATTAAAACATGTGATAATCCTATACAATAATTTATATTTTCCTGGTGGAAGTCACGAATTTTCATTTACTAAAATTGAGTGCTAATAGTGAGTTGTTAACACTAGTTTTGTAGAGTCAAACAACGTGATAATTTTACGGATTTTTTTTAATCTTAGCCGCACAGCAATGCATTAGACGAAATATAATTTGTTATATCATTAATAAAAATAATAAAAAGGAGTGGCCCTAAAATAGAGCCTTAAGGCATGCCGGAATAAGAGCGGCACGCAAGAGTGACTGTCTTGATATTTGATATAATTGACCAATTTATTGAAATATGATTCAAGCAAGAGTATAACATGCCCCCCGATGCCAAAGTTTATGCAAAATCAGTGGGTGCTGTATGCGATCAAATACCTTGGAGAAATTAGAAAAATCGATTATCCAGTGCATCAGCGACAGTTAGTAATAATAGATTTTCTTTTAATAAAGTCATGTTGATGAAGCGACAATCCTTACTTAGCATATGCTCAAATATCTTTGAAAAATTGCAAAAATTGAGATAGTCCTGTCATTGGATACTTAGCTTGTATTCCCAAATTAAAAAAGCTAGTGTAATTTTGGATGCTTTCCAGGAATTGGGGAGTTGGTGTCTGGAATGATAGAACAGTTTCTTGAAGTGATGTAAATCGCCGTCCACGCATTTTTGTTTGACATTCGGAAAGATAAAGAAGTCGTTAGGCCATAAATCAGATGAACACGGCGAATGAGTCATTAATTCGATGTTTTCCTCCCCCAAATCATAAATTGTTCGCAGTGATGTGTGAGAGTTGGCATTATCATCATGCGACGGCTTCGGTTGTTTTTCCTGATTTCGTTGATGACTTGCGTCAGAAAATTGTTGTATACCATTCAGTATTAACTGTTCTTCGGCCCTCTAAAGGCATGGAAAAAAAGCGATCACTTCCTTAGAAGTGTTTCGTGAACGAACGGCTTTTATGGGATTCGGTTTATCTTGAAACGCCCAAACTGATTACTGCTTTCCGGTACATACGAATTTATCCAAGTCCGTTACCTGTTGCGATGTTGTATACGGATTTTGCAGTGCATCGGTTAAATTGTTTGAGCAATTAACACGAGAATTTTTTGAACTCAGGTCAAATTATGCGGAATCTATCGGGAACAGATCTTTTTCGCAGCTAAATGTTCATGCAAAAAAGGATTTATTGCAATCTTCGCTATGCCTAAGGATGAATCGTCACTGACCACGTTGAAATTACGCAAACCAATTCTAAGCAGTCTTTTTACCAAAAGCTGAATATAGCGATTCTATGCATTGTTGTTGAGCTAGGTCTTCACTAAAATCGTAAAAAATAATCCATCGAAAACTTTGACGTGATATTTTCATTAAAAAAAAATTTTTTTAAAGACTTACTGTGGATCAATTTCGAAGCTACCATTGTTTTCACAATCACAAATATTGAATTTTACAATAATAGTAATAGCGGATATCAATAGTGTCACCTGGTGATCGTTTGTACAAACTTAGAGGGGGAGATCTCTGTTGTATAAGGCAACAAATATTTTTGAATATATTTCCCAGTAAACCGCATTTCTGTCACAATTTCTCTGCAGTATAAACGATGTAATGTTCAAGTTTTGGTGACGGATTTGTATTTTCCCGTAATACATTAGCTACCTTATTTAATTATTGATGTGTTTTCTCTTCTTTAATTTGCTTAGTGTAATTTTAGAGTTTTCTTCCAATTTCCTCAGGAATACTTTGTAGATGCAAAATTATTCTATTAAATTTATTTGGACCAAAGCAAAGTCAAATCTTTTTTTTTGTAGATATTCCATAGTATTATGGTACAGTTCACCTTTTAAAGAAGGGATCGTAGGTACTCAACGTTGCCAAATCAGTTTAGATACTTAATTTTCCAAATATTGTGGCTCTGAACACGTTAGTAAATTTTCTGTTATCGCCTCATAAATATCAATCTGTAAATTTATCACCGAAAGAGTTGTATTAATGGTTTATGTTGATAGAATAATGTTGATTATTATACCACAGGCATACGTAACTAAGGAAATGATATCAAAATACTAATACAATTATTTCCCGTTGCTGTTAATCACGTGCAATATTGTATTTATTTACAGAAAAACAAATATGGATTTATACGTTATAATAAATTATATTCACACATTATGCTTACAGCAAATTAAAAATCATATCTATAATCATAAATGTATCAAATTGAGGCCCACTATAACTAAATGATATATTCTTTGGGCTCATCTTCTATCTCGTCCAATTTTCACATGCCTTCAAATAAAATCGTTAAATTATAAGTAAAATGACCATGCTGAATATCAATTGTGTTCCTTTTCGTAATATGTTTAATGTCATTTTGCAGAAACATTCTCGTATCCTTGCTGAATAAGCGCAGGCATATCTCGAATTGTGCCTGATGTAATCCTTGACCTGTGCCCACACCGGTTCAATAGGATTTAAGTTGCAGTGTCCTGATAGGTATAAATGACATTTTCATTTACTTAATAAAACCTAGCTCACTCCAAAAAAAAAATATAAAAATCGAAAAAACATTTTTGAAGATGTATTAAAAATTGAAACAAAAGTTATACCAATTATACATGTTTCCCTATATAACCTTTTTTATGAGAGCAATAATAATTTTTGCCGGATTTCATTCGGAATCAGTTCAATTCTAGGATAGTATTCGCTTCGAAAACTTGCATTTTCAAAGCGAAACGTCGGTTTCATGCCCTCTATCCGCTTTTTATACGTTCGTTTCCCGTAAACAAAACTGCGCCCGTACAATACTCGCTCGCGTTATACGCGGCCACAAAATCCGCAATAAAAACCGAAATACAGTTTTATTTCGAAAGACTAAACAGTACATTATAAACACACATTATGCACACTTAAACCTCATAATATTTACGACTGCCATAAATCACCTCGCTATAAATCTGTCCGAAATAACTGGCCGTTAATCAACATTGTTTCTATAATGTACACGTATGCGTTTAGTTACGTCCAAAGATAATTCCGAAACACAATACGTAATAGTGTATATGTACGTAGCCGTATGTACGTACACATTTGAATACAGAAATACCAATAATGAGGAAGTAGTGTAGCGATTTATTGCTTCATTGTAACGCTTTAATTATTGCCTCTCCGGCTCTTAATGTTTGTAGTGTATGGCACAACGCGGAGTTCGACGTATAATAATACAATCGCTTTCATCTTGGGCGCATAGAAAGAAAACCGTCGGTAGATAGAAATGGTTACGGTGTCATCAAAACTGTTAGCTGTTTTGTGCTATAAAACGAACAATAATGATTAACTAAAAGCCGTTTGACGCATTGCATAATAACAAATGCTAATAAAGGAAAAATAGTTCTAGGAAAGATCGTTTTCTGTTCAGTTTCTGATCAGTGAGTGTTTAAGGCCTAAGTGACAGTAAACCTATTCTGTAGATAGACACTGGTTACGTACATAAAACTGAATATAAAGTATGAGCACCAAACTATGAGCTATCTTTACACAGGGTTATTTTTGTGAAAGTACTTTAGACAATCGATCCTTTTTAGCGTTACATGTTGACTAGATGAAAGTCTTCGATTCTTCAAGGCACAAAATACTTTTTCGGTATTGGATAGTGAGCAATTGCATGCAGTATTTGTTCTTTCGAAAAACGGACAACTTAATGCTTCGGGTGTTGTTGTTTTGGAGTTCCACGAGATGCTATTTTGGGTCGTCAGTTCTTTATTATTTACCCTACGCAAAGCCATCTTCCTGGGCAATTAATGATCTATACAGACAACTGGAATTTAATTGAAACATCGATGGAATCTATGATTTCAAATAGACGAAATGAATTTCCAATTTATAATCATTGCAGCAAACAGAAAAGTACTTTTACCACAATCTACCGGCATAGCGTTGTGGTAAGAGCGTTAAGCATCAGTGGGAGATGTCGACATATACATGACACACATATTTACACAAAGCTAATGTAGAGTGGCAGAATAGGGGTCAAAGCTGCAGTGTTAAGTCTCTGCGCTAGGATACAGCAACTTCTATCATAAGTAATTGACCGAATTATTATTACTAAGAGGAGAAGGTAAGTGAATATAGCTAAATTAGAGTCTAAACTCAAATCGCAGCAATAGTTATAATACAAAATAAATAGACCTTAATACAACGGATACCCATCCGTCCCGAATTAATTAATACTTTGTGCGGGAGGAGTAATCCGAACAGTGTGTTTTTTGTGCTGCCCCACAGTCCTTGCTATCTTTACTTAATACCAAAGGTAAAAATAAATTTTAGGTAATGTAAATTGATAAATTATAGATATTCAAATTGTAAAAAAAAACTAAAAGGAGAAATGCTGAAGCTCACTGAAAGAATAATATAATTTTTCAGATAAAAATCATTTTAAATCGCTTCTGGAACTTTTATAAGTATTGCACCCCTTATGGCGGGAGAAAGCCGGGCTGTATCATACTTAAGGTATAGTGTAGTAAATGAGGGTTATACCTGTTTCTGGTGTTGTATTCATTAAAGTCAGCATTTGCAGGGATTTTACCTTTGATTTTATAAATGTGGGGAAAGGCTTCTAAAATGTCTATATAAAATGGTAAGGGTAAGGTGTTAACTTTTTTTAAATATGGGTCCGCATGGATCTTTACAACGAGCTTCAACTATTGTATCATAGTTTTCTGAACCAAAAAAATCGCTGCATGTATGAGGACATATCATCCCATAAGGCATTCGGTAATGTATTTGAGCATAATATAAGAAACGACGTGCGATGTTGATCTTTGTGAGTGAAGGCAAAACTTTTGACATGCAATTTTTTTATCAAACCACGACAATCTTCATTCCAGCACAGAGTGCAATCAATATTGACCCCTAAGAATTTAATGCTGTTGCAAGATGTTAAATGACGCTACTCCAAATTCGAATTGAAGTACGTAGGTTTCCTTCCCGTGCATGAAAAACATCTAGTTCTTAGTTTTATCTAAGTTCAAGCATAGTTTATTGTTGGGAAACCAATCATGTAAAACATTTACGACTGTGTTAACAGATATTTGAGTGCTTCCCGTATTAGGGTCCGGTGTTGTTAGCGTGTTGCGATGTCGTTAGCATATATTGTTAAATAAGTATCAGCTAAGAACAAAAATAGCCATTTTAGGGATGCTAGTAATGATAATAAGCTTGTTCAGAATATACATATGTCACTCGATTTTTTTCTGATCTGTGGATTCCGGGCAATATAAAAGATTAAGTTTAACAAAATCAATCTATTAGCTTAGCTACCTCTAAATCTCCTCGAATATAATATGAAGGTAACGTTTTTAGACTTTATACAAACATGATGACTATTATCTTACCTTTCACTAATATTATCCACGGAAACTAGCTCCAATATCTGTAACAAAAGAGAATATTTTTTAGTAAAAGTTTTGATTGTTGATTTGCTTAATTTATAATCTGGGAATATCAAATCCTCTTTATCTTAAACCGTTACTAAAGCGACCTCAGTTCAGGTTCCATCAAACGAAAAGGCGTTCCAAATTAAAATATTTATCTTCCATTCTTACAGGCTCCGACTGGTGGTGGATACATTGTTATAAAGAATAATTTAATTTCTAGTTTTTCTCGTCCAGATACAATGAGATAACCGCCATTTAGGTAAGACGTAAATCGTAAATTTCCTCATCCCGTGTATCTGCGGTTTTCCAGTTAACGTTCACACCCCATCCAAATGTCCCGGTTCAACGTACATCGTTTGACCCTTGGCGTCACAGAATCTAGCTCTCACATTAAGGGACTATCATATACGTATACAGACATAATCTTCCGTTATTTATTACTTATATATATTATATATACAGAATGCATCGTATTTCTTTTGATATTCAAATAGTTCAACTCTATAATAAGAATATACAAGAAACAATTCGACTATCGCTATTTTGACGGAGGTCCGGATTTTCTGGGTTTTAATATAGAAAACACGTGACGTCGATCAGTAGAAGCCGATGCCGATCTTTGTATTCTATTGGGCCAACCTGTTTACAAACAAATAAAATTCCGAAACCTTATCTATGCATGCATGTAGTTTTCATAGTGCAGTCGCATACGCGAGGACTAATATTTAAAGTTTATTACCCCATTAATATCACTATTAAACTGTTAACTATTTCAACTATTAATATATCCTGTTTATTTTTTATTGCTCTGATAACTTTATCAATAATGATGTTATAAAATCTAATGTCGTGTCCGTTTTATGTACGTACATCGATTCATGTCTAGAACAAATTTTAAGCGATGAATGGGAGTAATTAAAATTTAACAATGTACAACGTTTATCAAGTTTTATACTCGGCCTCGTTGTACCAGTAGTAATTGTTAAAGAGAAGACATGAATGGAACAAATTTGATGATTATATTTGTGTCGTATATTTTCCTTACTATTAAAAATAAACTTCCGCTTGAAATAAGTAGGTTATAGAAAAAGAATCATGAGTCACCAATCGGTTACAAAAGAAATGACAATTTAGAGGTTATAGTGTTATGATAATATTTCCATTCTGCCCTCCGCACTAGGGTAACACAGGGGGTACTACAGTAAGACGCGTTTGTTGAGCCACTATTGCACTGACGATTATTAAAGAAAAGTGTACGCAAGATTAACATAATTCAGTTATTTACCGAAACTATGAACAATTAATTACTACTACTAGACTACCACTGCATAATTCATATCAAAGCATGCAGTCTGCCCTATTAACTTCATTAGGCATTTAGTTAGGCCACTCTCTTGCACTATGCGCCTCCAATTACCAATTAATATTTGCTACTTACTTTGGGGTATTTCCATCCGGCCACATTTTAATTTTTTAATCCTTAATCGTTTGTTAATGGACTTTTAAAAGCCACATCTCCCCACAAAGTGTCTCAGAGAGGTAATGGAGCATACCTTCCCCCACTTTAATCTTTTACTCCTTAATCGTTTCTTAATGTGCTGGTAAAGCGATCTTCTCTAAATTGTTAGTTATCCTAGAGATACAATATTGAAAGTGTGCATGAAATTTGTGGAAGTGTGTGTTCCCTAAATTGTTGAAATGGCAACTACAAATAGTGGTGTTCGGAATTTGACGAAAATGCCCTGCCAAAGAGGAAATTTCTTATTGGGGTATAAGTGTTTAAAGAGCACAAATAAAAATTGGCTCCCGGGGAAGCTAAGTGGAGATGCACCAAGAACATACGCTAGGTGAGTGAATTAGATGTGTAATAACAAGTTTGAATGACAGCCACAGTCACGATCCAGAATCACAAAATGTTCTACAAAGACAAGTGTTGAGCTATAGTGCAAAAAAGAAAAGCCGAAAATGACATAACGAGAAAACTTTCTAAAATTATCAGGAAGGAATTGTTTAAGGAGCAGACCATTTCAACCAGTCTGACTGTGACTGATGTACGCCCAGCGAAAACTTTTACCGGCTTTACCAAAATCAGCGTTAGAGGTTCATGATTGTTTATATAAACTTAAATCAAAAACTAACAGAGGTGAGGATTTTTTGACAGTTAATGATGCAGCTGAAAACTTAGTGATATTTACATGTGACAGTAATTTAAAGTTTCTAAAGTTTCTGCGTGACTATGAAACTGTGTATATGGATGGTACATTTTCATATTGCTCTAAATTTTTTAAACAAGTGTTTACCGTAATGGTCATTATATACCATTAGTCTTTTGCGTACTAAAAGACAAAAGCTTGTGTTTATTAAAAATCAAAGGGTATTGTAGTAATTTGAATATCATTTTTGCACCACAAGAAATGCTGGTCGATTTTGAGGTATCCATTCATAATGCAGCGATAAAAATTTGGCAAAATTGTAAAATTACTGGATGCCGATTTCATTTAACCCAAGCATGGTACAGCAAAATTCAGAAAGTAGGTTTAGTTCGAAAGTACCAAGACAAAAGTCAGTGGTCTAGATTCAGAAGATGTTGAGGATTTTTATTTTGTTCAACTTTATGAAATAAAACCAGCATCTAATAGACTAGAAGAATTTTCTGATTACCTTCTAGAGAATTATTTAACTGCCGGTTCCCGATTTCCACCGATGGTGGATAATGCCTCTGCTGCTCTAAACAAAATAATGAATGCTTGTGAGTCTTTCCATTCCCATTTTAATAGTTCCATGCATCAAACTCATCCAAGTCTTTATATTTTTAGAGATGCAATCCTAAGTGTTCAAACTGAAACTTGCGTTAAGTGCAATAGCTTTAACATTTGTCATAAGTTTAAAACATAGCAAGAAAAAAACTACAAGCTTTTATCAATACCAAAATTATGGAATATAAAAGTAATAGTTTGTCTAAGCTACAACCAGTCGCATCTTTGCTGGGCTAGAGTCCAGGGCCCCGCAATCTATGGGGCGCCCAAACCTTAGCGACAGCAGCGGAATTGATGATAAATTTTTAATCACTATACATAATTCGATTATTATTATGATTTAGAAGCTAGTTGCTGGTTTAGTCTTAGGCAATCTGCGAAAAATTGTTTTGTTTACTTTTCATTCCAAAACATTCGAAATTGTTAGCTTCGCCCAACTAAATTGTTTATTGTTAAGATATAATAAATTCTTTACTTAGTCAACTAGACCGTTAGTTAGGGATCGATTGTGTGTATAAGAAAATAAATGTCTAGCCACAAGATCCGTTTGGTATCGCTGATGTCCATTGAAAGGGAGGTGCTTAAAAAGATAGACTTTGAAGATGTCATTAGTGATTTTGTCACTCAAGTCTAGAAAAGTGCTTGTTGTATCGGTGTAGATTTTTAAGTATATTTGTGTTTTCTTGTAAATTTTGAAAAATAAATTATACCGGCGCTAATGTTGTTCGTTCCTGTTTAATACCGATTCCAAATTTCTCCCGAAAGGGTCTCGTGCATTCCAATGCCCAGGGCCCTCACTTAACTTAATACGGCGAGGGCGTTGGCTATAACAATATCACATTATTACGATTTGTCCTAATATAATTTATTATTATATTCTGCAAGCAAGAAAAAGTATGACCATGACTAAGCTTTTGAAACATTTACTATACACAGCGTTCCATTTAAGAATATTGAGGTTTGGACAGTTTCTACTTAGAATAACATTCAGAATCAGAATTTTCAATAAAAATAATAACATTCTATTTAAATTAAGAAAGTAAATGATGCCTTCCGGTCAACCGGATGTGATGCAAAAGTGATAATAATTTACTCTGAAATTGGCCTATGGCAGTGTACTTATTTTTAGAATTTTTGTATATTTCCTTCCCCCCAAAATATTTTAATAGGCCACTCAACTTGGGAGACTCTGTATATTCCGCCTATAAAAGCACATTCCCATTATGATTGCTTCAATTCGTAACAATTTTTTAGTATTATTAGTAAGTACGATAAAAAAGAAACTAAATTGAGAATGTATTCTTAGTCTGCTGCGCATATTTATGACGAACATTTCTTCGTAGGGTGGTATTCTAAACGAAAGCCGCCCTCTTAACAACGAACGCAAAAAGAAAGAAAAATTGGAATTACACTTCAGCTCCTAATAAATCCACAGCTCGTAAAAGCCGGCAGTACCAGCCAGCGGTGCCAATAGCACCAGAGTGGCATTACAGCGGGATCCGACAACGGCACGGGACATAAAAAAAATACAAATTGCCTCGATAAGTCAATTTTATAACTGCGCGAAGATATTGTATTTGCATTCTTTAATATTTCATCCGCCACTATAAATTTTCATTTCTATATTCCCAGGTCCCATCCGGCTATTCGCCGCTATCGCGAGCCCTCCGGTACCGAGAGATCCCCTGTTCACTCGCTACGGGGACTCACAAATTACAATTTTCCTGTCAAACGCAGTCTTGCACCTAAAAGTGCTTCTTCATCCTTTGTCACGGTCTCGACCCGACGACGCTATTCTCCCAGAGAGAGAACGATTGCCTCCCTAGATATAGATTTACGTATTATATCTGGAACGTAATAAAAAAGAGAATCCTGGGCGAATATATTAAGCGATAAGTTTCTGTCGGCCATGGTGTTTCCGAACATATTTTCAAAAATGTCAATACCTACTCGAAGCTATTGAATTAAGTAAAGCGGGGACGCGTGAAAGGGACAATAGATGGCCGTAGTAGCGGCAGGTTCTAAGGCAACCTATGATAGTGGTATATACCTTAAACATCCATAAAAAGGTTTTTTTTATCAAAGCATTACAGGGGGTTTATATTATGTATATATGTTGGAATTTTACAGGTAGTTCATAGGGTAGTAAAGGTACAATTACATTTTCCACGCGTCATTTGATATTAGGGTCACACTTTAACCAAATCATTAAAACTTGATGAAGTAAAAATAATAATATGAAAGCAAAGATTTATTGGTTAGTCTTTTCAGAAGGTTTTAGCGTTATGACAAAATCATATTTTCTTTTTTGCATCCGGCATTTATCATTATTTCGGTTTTGAATTACATTTCCACCAATAATATTGCAACGCAAGTGCAAAGAGGTCGTTGACTGCTTAGAAAAATAGAAACCCTGTTCATGTCTGGCGACAACTTTTTTTTGGTAATATTGGTAATTACATTGGGAGGTATAATTTTGAGCGAATCAAACAGTTTATATAGTTAGAAACATTAGTCGCTGACAACAATGGCATGTCGGAGGAAATATTCAAATGAACAATTCAAGCCAATAGAACTATTTTTCCATGTTACCACTATTCAAGTCAAAAACTCTTAACACAGATTCTAAAGCGAGAATGCATATAACGTTTTAAGACTGGTGTTAATATATGGATCCGAATGATAGACGTGGATAAAAATGGTATATAGAGATCCTATGTACACGGTGTCTTATAAAAAAAGGACAACTCCGTATCGCCTTTGTGTATAGACGGATTTTACTAATTGAAACGGAAAATGAAATGGCTGGATTGTTTCATTGTTTACTTTGTTTGCTTTTTTATGCTATTGTTATTTTTTTAAGTGTTAGAGCTTACTGTTTCACCTGATTCGTCTTTAATTATGGATGCTTAATTTTTCACTCGTATCACTACACAAGTACTGGCTTCGTAGATGTTGATATAATATCGAAAATACTGTGGACATTTCCAAGATTCATTGTAAATTTGTTAGTCAATATTTTTACATATTACTTCCATAATAGATTTCCAAAATATGGCATGTAACTGTAAGCGGTTTCAGATCCAATCCCCACATTGCTACTTTCGGCATCCCGCAGTGTTCCAATCTTGGACCACCAGGGTATTTTTTATTTTTAATAAAATGTTTGTATACCGAAATGGTTCGCATCTCTGACACTCTCCATTTGCGCATCCATGTTCATTAAGACTTTTCGGGATATTTTCTACTTTGTTTAGCTGGTGATCCAAAGAATTATTTAGTATTTCATATCCAAATAGGCCAAATCCTAATAAAACCATAAAAAAAAGTTAGCGATGGTATCTTTGCCGAAGGTAAAATCTTGGAAGATATGATCTTTGCCAGATCACCACTAGTAGATTAAAAACACCGTGTTTTGATAAAATTGTAAGCTATATCGCGGCGCTCATTTCTTTAAAAGCGCTAATGAAATTGCAACCCTGAAATTCTCTAAATTCCAGTTGCGTCTACGCCAACATTCGTACGTATTCGTATTTACACGGCTCGTTTCTTCTGGTAATTCCGTGTGTAATTTACAAGAAAAGTCGCCGAGCCGAACTGCAATACGCGACGCATAAACATCCTTAATTAAAATCAAGAAAAGAAGTGCCCGAACACGCTACGTTACTTATATCTGCATATACACACAAAGAGAGGAAAAAAGGTTAAAATGTGCAGCGAAAAAAATCAATTCCTATTCGCCTGACAGTTTACCACGCGTGTGTGGTCTTTCTCGCTTAAAAAATATTGTGTTGCGCGATGAGACAGCGGGCAAAAAGAAACGAGATACTCTTCGCCGACGTCAGATAATGCCGCGGGACTGCAATTAAGATGGAAAAGCGTATTTATGTCTGTATATAAGGTACGCCTTGTATGTATATGCGGGGCACACGTTGAAAAAAAGGGGAATGTTGCGAAAAGAAAAAACGGCGCGAACCAATAGTGCAGGAATATGGATCGTGGGCACGTGGGATGAATCCTAGTAATTAGGTACCACTGGGTGGAGTGTAGGGTGGAGGGCGATCTCCTCTTCCGAAGAAGAAAATTGGAAAGGGACGGCGTAGAAACGCCACTAGTGCATACAAGGTGAAAGGCACGAGGGTGCGGAGAAAAAGAGCGAGAGAAGTAAACGCCGTTGTTGGACCATGAAATTAGGAGCCCTCACGGAAAGGGCCCGATGGAAAATCGGAATATTTATAGGAGCGGGACGCATCCCGATAGGTAATATAATACTGGATGACACCCGGTCGTAGCTTTTACGACGTTTTTATTTCTTTTATGTGTTAATGAGCATTTCGAGTGCATTTTACCGATGTTACTGATGTTTACCGATACGTCCGAAATGTGAAAGAATAAATTTCGGGCGCAATATTTAACGAACACTGCACTTTACGGTATTAGTTACTAGTTTTCTATCTGCTCTTCGTCATTTAAATTAATATGAACACCGGATGATTTTAGAACGCATTCTACAACCATTATAGTACCTACCTATAGTATAATCCAGTCTCATATACCATTTACGGCGTTGAAGTGCGGGGGAAAAATTTCCTATACTATCTTCCATCTATTTCTCTGCAGTTCTTGTTTCTGTTTTCCAATATTTCCCCCATTTTTCCATTTTAGATTGCCGTAGGACTCTTTCTATTTGGCGTTTCCAGTCTTCCAAATTGCTTTCACTTTCCTGTTATTGTCCATTCCATAGGTCTATAGGTCATATAACAAAACTATCAAAAATTTAATTTTATAGAAACCATATTTAATTGTTTCCCAACCTCTGTGTTTCTAATACGGTCACTTCTGGCACAACCTGCTTTTATCTCAAATATCTTCCTATAAATATCTTGCTATTAACAATAATCATAGAGTAGAGATGATTGATAGTATTTTGGAGAAAAAACGCATTACTAAAGCAATGTCATTAGTGTATCCGATTATAA
>JARFOC010079358.1:0-14980 GCA_031763485.1 Osmoderma eremita
TTGCCTAAATAAGAATAATCGGAATAGTAACTTATGATATTTCACTTTTTATTTTTTATATTTTTATGATAGTCGTATAAAACGTCGTATTTAATTCGCGTATAATGCCTCTAATACACTCGAATTATAAACACTCGTTTCACTCGTGTTTATAACGTTTCATCCTCGTGTATTATGATAGGCATTATACGCTCATCAAATAATATACTATTATTCAATCAGTCTCATTTTTAATAGACGTACTTCATATATCATAGATTGGAGTAGATTTATAAGAAAGCAAAATAAATGTTTTTATCTTTGCTTATCAATTCTACAAGAAGTTGCTAATGCGGTAATAATTAATTCACAAATCTAAAGAAAGATAATCTATATAAATAAAATGTAAATGTATGTTTGTTAAAAATCCAGGATTTCTGAAAATTCTTCACGGATTGCTTTGAAATTTTTACACAGCGTTGCGAATATGAGCGGGTTTTTATATTTAGGTGTCACATCTGTGAGAGGTAAAAACAAGTTAATATAACAAAATATATTAAACGCTTATCAATTGTGATGAAGTAATGTATTTACATATTAAGGTTCTTAAAAAAAATTAGTACCATTTTAGTAAACTGAATTTGTTGCCCAAAAATAAAATAAGGGTGTCACGTATTGTTCGACATAATTACTCTACAATAATCTATTAATTACGATTTTCAAATTACAAGTACATATGTATCTATATGCCTACATTTCCTGGTTATATGATAATGCTACTTCCTTGTGATTATTTTTAAACATGAATTTCCATTGAAGGTTTACTTCTGACGAATTGTCCGTAGTCGCTACTAATTTTTTTCATTTCCTTTGCATTGGAGTAAATGGCTGAATGATTTTACAGATTAATGTGTAGTGAAAAACGACAGGACAAAGCGTCTGTAACGGTAATACAAATGTACTGTTAGAATTGAAGAAAATTGATGACGGAAAC
The DNA here is from genome assembly GCA_031763485.1 of Osmoderma eremita. Lineage (NCBI taxonomy): Eukaryota > Metazoa > Arthropoda > Insecta > Coleoptera > Scarabaeidae > Osmoderma > Osmoderma eremita. Next base: position 974 of record JARFOC010079358.1, read on the forward strand.
GAACTAGCATTGGTTTACATCGGAGATCTGTTACTGTAAACATCATTTATTGATGAGAAATAAGTAATAAATAAGTGTATTTTAATTTTAGTTTTAGATATCCTCGAAAACACCTTTTTTCATGGTGGTTTAAAACTAATCTTGTTGCTTTGTGGTTTGTGACCGCTGGTTCAAGTAAAATGCTGTGAAGCGTGTTCATTTGAATTTTTATTAATTACGGCGTAAACTTAGGTGGGTAACAGATAAATAGCAAACGAATCATAAATTAACGTATACTGAATGTTTGCTCTACCTTCATAGAAGTAGTAGAATATAAATAAAATACAAAGGAACAAATTTTATTGTTAAGAAAGAAAATTAAATTTTATATTTTTGCATGTATCATTTTATCTCATTGTTTCTCGCGGCATCTTCTGTCATAAAGCGAAATAATAGAATAATATATAATAAATTTAAGAGGCATACGACAAAGGATTAATTATTCTTTTTTATTTCACTAATATTGTTTAAAGTTTTTTCGTGGATCATACTACACAAATTTACAAAATGAAGGTATGTATTGTTATGTTCCTTTCCAGCACCTTTTGTTTTCATACATAAATCTAAGTTGACCATACGGCGTACCGAACGAGCAGCAGGCATCACCCCGCCATACACTGTTGAGGTATTAGTAGTCTGAAACTGGTGTCTGTGCATGGAAGTGTCTGTTCTTACACAATCTGATGTGTTGTCTGATCCAGAAAGTGTATTTCTATATTTTTAATATATTTACATATTTTAATCAACTTTACGTGCCGGATATTGGCAGAAATCGCATCAAGATTTAGTCATATCGACGCAAATAAGGATCACACCCTTAACACAGATCTTTATGGACTAGTAACTTAGCTATCTGGAGAGTACGTCACGAATAAGCTGCTGAGCGTTAGATGTCTCTGGAGTTTTACGGAAGAGCGATACGGCGTAACGATCGAGCAGCGGGCATCTCTCCGTCACACACTGGTGAGGCGTTAGTAGCCCGAAACAGCTATTTGTGTTTGTTGCTAGACAATCGGATGTGTTGTGCGATCCAGAATGTATATATCTGTTTTTTAATGTATTCATAAACTTCAGTCAACGTTACGTGCCCGATATTGGCAGAAATCGCGTTCCGTCTATTTGATAGGAGCTTTTTCTTTGAAGTTTTCTAATAAAATTGTGTGCCTAAAACAGCTTACTGAAGAAACATTAGGATATGATTGTACCTACTGATGATCAGTTCGTGGCGAAAGTTCCGTAACAGCTAAAAAAGACGGTCATTAACTCATAGATGCAATAATTCAAATTATTTAAGAGGAAATATATTCGGGGCGAAATTTTCTTGTTTTATGTACCAAAATATATGCTTTTAGCGGTGAGGGTGATATTAATATAGAAGGAGGTTTGAAGAAAGTACGGTGTATTGCCTGATAAAATATACGTTGTCATAGTATTTTAGACTTACAGCCAGTGACACTATCTTCCTTAACTAAATGAAACGGCCTTAATAACGTACCTAGAGCAATTTGCATAACTAATATAAAAACGACCTCGCGCCGTCATTTATTTCTCTGTCACGATTAAGTCAACACACAACAGAAAGTGGTCTGTCAAGATATCATCTGAGGAAAAGTGTATAATCCAGCATCGGTCGGTACCGCAAGAACATTATTCTTATAATTTAAAATATATCTAAGATCTCTCCGACAACAACAGAACATAGAGCATACATACCTACATGTGTAACTACGTGGATCGAAGACAGCTCTGAGCGTTGAAATCGCGGAGGCGGTGAGGTCCTCCGAGAATGGATTGTTGCCGCTGCAACGGGGGCGTAAAATCGATTTTTTCTTTTTCTAGAGCCGCATTGTAACCGCTCGGCAAGTGATAATTTTAATGAGTGGTCGGAGAAGAATTTGCATTACATGAAAATCGTCGTTAGGTTTATTGATTTTCTATTCGGCTACGAAAAATAAACACTGCGGAAACAATTCTCGTAAATATTATTTCCATTTGGAATAGTGAATGCGGAATTTTAACGATTAATCATCCTACAACAAAACGTGAAAGAAGAATTGCTATGTGGGCATGCTGGTAGTAACCTTTAGGTACCTTTACTAGAAATTCTTGTCTTGCTTCGTACATATGTACATACATCGCTTTAATGAAATGAATATAAGTACGAAGGTAGTGCCAAGTATATTCTCAGTTCATATAGTTTAAAGTACATCTGGCATAAACAACTATTGTTTTATTGTCGTACAACTGTATCTGTCAACACGTTTAGTATAATATTTAACTAACTTTATTTTCTTGATAAATAACATATTTAACCCAGTATACTATTGTAATAACTGTAATAACTGCTATAACGCGATCATATATAGGAAAAATAAGAATTTTCTACAGTAAAAATAATGAAGCTATGTAGGGGTTTCAGGACCAGTGTCTAATAAATTTCTGTTTTCTTCCGGGCTTAAGGGTCGTGATCCATTGAAATTCCTTCCAAACGTTTCATTAATTTGCAAATGCGGCAAACATCATCAGTAGCGAGAAGTTTTCTCGACAAATAATACTTAGAAAAACGTCTTGTCACTAACAAGGGAACACTGGCAACTGTCAAATTCAACTTCAATTAAACTTGGCAGAGTCTAAGAGTACCTTGGTACGAGAACAAAACCGTTTTCTGTTTCTGCCCAATCGCCCGATTTCGGGGTACAGCCCCCCTCAAAGACTTTATTGATTTTTAAATTTTTGTAAGTATCTCAGAAATTATAACAGATTTCTCCTTTTTTGTAGGGTATAATTTGAAGTATATAGTCCCTAAGATGACGCAAATTATTTTCGGAAAAAATAATAGCACGGGACCGGGTACCCCATACCCCCATTTAAAAAAAAATTTCTAGTTATACTTTCCACAAATAAAGTCGGTATTATGTAGAAAACGTATTAGCAAATTTAGAGTTAAACATAATTATGATAATTCATAAAATATATGAGAAAACGATAATGAGATATTACTGGTCGTTGATTGTGGTTATAAATATATAGATATTTATCTAGACATTATTTATTATTTCGATAACGTTTCCAAGGAATATTGTAATAAGTCTATCGATGTAAATATCGATTAACTAAAAGTACAAGTGATCTGTCACGTACGCCATTATCGTAAATATAGTATATAAGGTGGCAGCTTCAAATTATATATCAGAAGCATTTTTTCGTGCAGTGTAGATTTGCAGTGTAGCATAAAGGCATCGATTAATATAGCTATGTGTTGAACATGCCACTTGCAACATTTCGAGTAACCAACATCGCAATAATTCCTTTGACGCCTGAGGAACTTGAGCTGCATGATGCGTTGAAGAATATGATAGAACGTGCTCAACAAGAAAACATGTTCTCTTTTGAATATGTAACAGGTTGGAGTTTGAAATATTAGAAAAACCACATGAAGCACAATTTGTGGAAGATGTAGCGGAAGATGAAGAAGACAATTATGAAAATATTGCATGTCTTGCTGAAGAAGGAGGCAGTGTTGTTCACGTAGATTACAAAATGAAAGCTGTAGAATACTGGAAAAGTGGTAAAACCAAGCGACGTTCGCTCGAAACCATGAAACATCATCTCAGAAAGGTTAAATCGTTACGGCAGTTATACAGGCTGTTTACGGTCTCATGTTTTGTTTTCAAAGAGTGATTAAACATCTTAAAATAAGGTCATTAACATAAAAATATCTTAACAAAGTTGCATAATAAGAGAGATATTAATGTTAAAAAAAATGTAGTTTTATTTTTATTTTGAAGTGGTGATTAAGCATACTAACTTAATTTTTTTAAATGTTTTCATGGAATCCACTAGTTATCCACTAGTTATCGCTGTGTTGTTGAACGCAAAGTCTCGCTCGACGTATCCATGAATTGACATGATCGACTAAGCCTTGGTCTTGCCGTCGAATTGTCGCCGCAGCTGCCTCAACGCGGTTACGAAAATCATTTAAATCAATTATGTCGTTGGTGTATACCATGGTCTTCATAACGCCCCATAAGTAGAAATCAAGGGGTTAAGGTTGGGTGACCAAAGGAGACCATGGCATAGGACCACATCGAGCAATCCACTTATTTTCAAATACATTATCTAAATGTTGCCGAACTAAACGATTAAAATGCGGCGGTGCGCCATCGTGAAGAAACCACATTTGTCGACGTACATTCAAAGGAACTTCTTCCAATATTTCCATCAAATGATTTTGCAAAAACAATGGGCCAATAGGTTGTCCATTGACCAGTCCGGCCCAAACGTTTATCGAAAATATATGTTGGAAATTATTACGACGAACAGTTTGTGGATTTTCCACAGCCCAAATATGATTATTACGACAGTTATTTATACCGTTAGGTGTAAACGCTGTTTCATCAGTCGCCAATACAATGTAATAAAAGCTAAGTCTCTACATGTTTTTGTAGAAATCATCGGCAAAACTGTAAACGTAAAGAATGATCTTCAAGTTATAAAGCCTGTACTTTTTGTAGATGGAGAGGTTACACTTGATTCTCGCGCACTGTTGGCCAGACCATTTAAGATTTAAGACTTCTTCTTCGGCATTCAAAATTCGTTGGTGTCGGCCAGGACTACCATCTCGACCTTAACGAATTCGTAGTGCACAATCTCAGTGCTCAGTGTACAATCGACTTGCAGAAGCAGAACTCTGGCGTACTTCACCATAAATTAATAACATGTCAACGTATTCACTGTTGGTGCGATGGAGTATTTTTACTTTCCTTGCCAGGATTTATTCGAAAAAATTTACGTCAAACCAGGAATGCAGTGACAGTGAAACAGCATGACAGATGGGGAAAGTTACAGAGATCAGCCTACTTAATAAAAAAAATCACAAATAACCTATCAGAAACCCTTCTACTTGTATTCTGATAATCCAACGAAAAACACGTCTTTTTTAAGGTTTTACTTTAAACGGAGATACTATGTTTAGTACTTTTCCTTTATAGTTACCATTGGGAGCCGAAAGTTATTGTTAGTTCTCAAAATGCGTATCGAAATTTGTTTATTAATGGTATTTTAATGTATGTATATAATTCTAATATTTGAAGCAATTGCCCCCAATTATTTTGTACAATATCTCTAAGACAATATTCATCTGATTTCAAAAATAAGTCTCTTAGTTACGCAGTGACTAAAATGGAAGCCCAGTCCAGTATTTAAGTATGTAGGCAAGTAAAATTGAACCTGATCCTTGAATAACTCCTTTTGTTAACAGACGACTTTGTTTAACCCTTTTCATTACTGCCGCTTAGCCACTTGTATTTTCTCCAATTATTTCTAGACTTTTTTTATATCACAATGTATATGTATAAATCCCTCGGTGTGCACCTTACCTCATTTGTTTCTCTCCCATAGCCGTACATATACATATGTAGGTAGATAATTACAATCTTTAATATAGCTTTAGTACCGAAATTGTATCTATTGAATGGGTTTTTATGTTAAAACAATAGAGAAGACATGAATACAGATACCATTACGAGCACCATGAATCGTGTACTAATTTATTTTTTCTTTGTTGCATGTGTCTGTTGTGTAAATAAAGAATATAACGTCAGAGCTGGTATTGATCGACAAGAACGAATCATTAGGCAGAGGAGAAATGTTGGACATACAGCACGCCACCATGTATCTTAACAGCCCTCTGATATCTTCCAGTACAGGTAAGGATCGTTTGTTTAGTTTAAATTAAATCGATCGGTGAAAAAAGATAGGAACCCATAATGGTTGGTGGGCCACAGAATCATCCGCCTCTTACCATATCCGATCTACACATAACACTGGACGCGACTTCAAAAGGAAACAATCGACGATTTGTATTTTAAAGCGGTACGTAGATATATGTATGTATATGTGAATGCGTATGATTGTATGTATGTATATGGAATACATCTTGCTGCTCGCTACCAATAAATTCTTTCCATTTATGCCGGTGTGTATGGAGGTGTGCTAGAGACAAACTACTTTACTGCACATGTTAAGACAGACACAAGAGTTATTAACATTTCCAGTGGAATTTAACCAGTGGTTCATTCAATTGCTAATAATATGCCAGCTCTTGTCCTGCTAGACAGGCCCATACGGTAGAAGAAATTGAGGGTTGCATAGGAATAAAACACCTGTTTGTAGCTTACATTTACCCAGCAACTTCTAGAGTATGTATTGCCATTTGTTCATTCTAAAAATTTTGATGATGTTTTGATGTAGTTTTTAAGTATGAATGTTTGCTGGAATTCGATAGTCCATTACCTTTTTAGAAGATAGTTCAGGCTCTTATCCCAGTCAGCAAAACCCCGTTTCTATGACATATTTATACTCTATATTTATAACTTCCTAATACAATAGATTCATTTGAGAATTAGTTTAATTTTTCTATTTAACTTAGAACCCAACTTGATTACTTGATGTAGGGGTGTCATCCACCTGGTTCGGTTGATCGGGCCTTCTATTTCGGTCACTGGGTCCTATTGTAGAGCGAATGCCATCCTAGAGTTCATTAAACAAGTCCAGGCCCTTGAGGTAGTTCAGAATCTTGTTCAATGAGGAATTTTTTATGTACCATTTTTAATTTAATTTTGAAGACCTTGTACCTTCCCATCGATATGGAATGGGGCAATCTGCCCAGTCCACGATGATGGTGATGTTTCAGTTATTAGCAACTACAGACCAATATCTATTCTGCCTAATCTTAGTAAAAGCTTTGAGTTAGCAATCTATAAGTATACCTATCAGGCTGTGGCTAACCAAACCCGGGTCACAGCATGGTTTTATGGACAAGAGATCGACCACTACAAATTTGACACACTCTACACAGCTTGCGTCGGGAGAAGTGCATTCCCAGAGTCGAGTTGACGCGATTTACATCGACGTTTCAAAAGCCTTTCATAGCATCGATCATGGGGTTTTATTGCAGAAACTTTATATGGTTTCAGTGACACCCTTCTTAGGCTATTCAAATCCTATATCACCGACCGTGATTTTTTGTGTCTTATAATGGTGTCCGCTCCTATAGGCGAGGAATATGGGTTAGGGTTCTGCAGGGTTCCATTTTGGGACCATTTCAATTTTTGCTCTTTATTAATGATATGTCGTAGGTTATTGATTGTGATATGCTTATGTATGCCGATGGTGTGAAGATCTTCACAAGTATCTCCTCCTTAGCTGACTGCCTGAAACTACAGGGAAACCTGGTATCTATGCGCAATTGGTGTATACTAAATTGCCATATGTAAAGTTCTTACACTTACTAGAAAAAAGAGTCCACTTTTGTACAGTTATTCGAGTGGCTCAGATATGCTCATGCGTTGCGATAAAGCTACCATAAAAGATTTGTTGAAGACGAACCTTGGCGCTAGACGTACTATCTGAACTATATTAGTTACATAATTGTTTTTTAATAATTTTTATTAAAAAACAATTATTTATTTAATAATTTAGATTTTTATTTGTTTGTATATTTATATAGTACTGAGTATGTTTCTTTTTTATATTATATTAGAATTAATTAGGATAATACTTCTTTTAATTTATTAGTTGCGTTGTCCTTAATTTGGTATTGTAATATTACTGTTGGGCAATAAACATTAAGCATTAAACATTAGACATAAACTTTTCTTCATTTCATAAAGAATATTAAAGGTAAGAGGCGTAACGTATTATGGATTTACATGCACTTTATAGTTATTACAACCAAGTATATGTTCTTAATGTGGGTGAAGAATGTTGGTCGTTAGGATTTAAAAAAACCAACCCGTACACCATAGACTTTGTGTCGGACGTTTTAGAGAAAGTACGTTCGCAGTCCTATCAAGGAATTGTCTAAAGAAAATTGTCCTCCATTTTTAAACATCACAGAATGAATACAAGCCCCATAAATATGTTACGTTTTGCTTTGTGCTCATATTTCATTCAAGTTTTTCACGATAAGACGTGGTAAGTATTCCCATAAGCTTGTGTTGTCTTCTAAACGGCGAATTGACTATGCATTTGCCATCTGTCAAATCTTGCAGCGTCTTCCCTGAATTTTTATTTCCGTTGGTCCTATTTTCGGTGATTTTCTGCATATATCATTGCTTATTCGGTCTGCCATTGTTTTTCCTTAAATCTGCCACTGGAATCTCATCTCCGTTGCATTTATGCGGCTCGATCTTGGAGAGTGCCGATGACTCACTTCCGTTTATTAGTGTCGGTGTCACTACCTTTTTAACCACTTTGGTTTTACACTCGGTATGTTCCAACATCAAAAAAATAGATTTTTAATGAGTTCCAGATCTCTCCTACTTTCCCAGTTCTTTCATTTATTTCCCCATCATATATTATTGCTTCCAATATTTTGTCGCGAGGTACTATGGTAAGTGAACAACGGAAACACCCCACCTAATCTTCTCTTACACGTCTAGCGAGGCATGCCACTTGCAGTTGCATTTAAATCTATCGTTTACTTTACTACAATTACGGGCGGTCTGAGCAATGAGTGCCGGTGTAATGGGGATCAAAAACCTAAGACTCCAAAATACTACCGATAACGATTTAACAATTGAAACGGATAGCTAGCAAGGCCAAACAGAAGAAGTTTAAGAAGTGATGGATGGAAGTTGAAGCCTTTTAAGATATCCGAGAATATGCTTCCTGACAGTGTTCGCTAGAACAATTAAATTTCCGTGATTTACCACTAAGTGGGATCTGCATTGCATCTTATTGGAAGACGTTACAAATAATGGCGTAATGTTGTATGTGATGATTAAAGGCTTTAACTAAAATATTTATCCAAAACATAGCAATATTCTGAGATTCCTGTGTTAACCTTCGAAAGCAAAACAGTGGGATAACAGTGTTAGATTAACCTTGCACCTAGAAAAAGAAATATTTTCTTAGTTCAAATTAATTTGTTGGAATGCTATTGTAACTTATGCTAAAAGCATATTTGCTAGCATGGTGAAGTTTAGTCAAGCATCGATTAATTGTAATAACAGCTGGGCACTCAACGGCTAGTATCAAAGTAATTGTTATCCATTGCTTTCTAGATATACCAACCACGGTCTCCTAGATATAATATAGACTTTCAGTCTTATCGATCTTGCGTACCTTTAGTTCAAGGCGTTATTTTTGTTGCTTTTTGTATGTCACGAATAATTAACGTAAGTTGTGTTTAAATTACGTTCAATATTTTTATATGAGAAATTGGAGCCACTGTACTTCCGTTTTATATCACTTTAAAATCACACGAAAATTCTTGATGCATGGGGCCGAATCTATCATTATACAGGCTGTTTACGGTCTTGTGATTTTATTTTCAAGGGGTGGTTAAACATTCTGAAATAATCCAAAAATATCTTAACTTATTGCAGTTTTTATTTATTCTTAAGTGGTAATTAACCACAATGAAAAAAGGTTTTTAACGCTAAAACGATTGATCAACAACATATGCAAAGTAAATGTAAACCATAGGTTATTAATAAATTTTTTACTAGGTAGGCTGATGTCTGTAACTTTTCCCATCTGTTGGGCTGTTTCATTAGTTGCATAGCTGCATTGCTGGTTTGTCGTAAAATTTTCCGAATAAAACTTAATAAGGAAAGTAAAAATTGTCCATAGCACCAACAGTGAATACGTTAATTTATGGTGTAGCATTGAGCGTGTATGTAGAAGATTGTACGCTGAGCGGTTTCCCAAAATATTCCACAAAAATTCACCGCTCTAATAATCCGTGCATCTGGTGTACTGCGAACACGTCAAGGTCGAGATGGAGGTCCTGGCCGACACCAACGAATTTTGGATGCCGAAGAAGAAGTTTTAAATCTTGTCGAAGAAGATCCTTCTAGTAGTACTCGAACAATATCTCGTCAAGTAAATGTATCAAATCGAATTGTCTGGCGAACACTGCGCGAGAATCAATTGTAGTATTCTTTCCATGTACAAAAAGTACAGGCTTTACAACTTGAAGATCATCCTTTACGTTTACAGTTTTGTCGATGGTTTCTACAAAAACATGTGGAAATTCCAAACTTTTGTTCCATTGTATTGGCGATGAAGCAACGTTTACACGTAACGGCATAATAAACTGTCGTAATAGTCATATTTGGGCTGTGGAAAATCCACATGCTGTTCGTCGTAATCATTTCCGGATTTTCGATAAACATTTGACGCGGTCTGGTCAACGATCAACTTATGGCCCGTTTGTGTTGCCAAATTGAATGAAATGATATGATTATCTCTTGTCTTTGCGAAATCATTTGATGAAACTATTGAAAGAAGTTCCGTTGAATGTACGTCGACAAATGTGGGTTTTTCACGATGGTGCACCACCGCATTTTACTAGTTTAGTTCGCCAACATTTAGATAAAATGTTAAATAAGTGGATTGGTGGAGGTGGTCCTATGCCATGGCTTCGTCGGTCACCCGAGCGTAACCCCCTTGATTTCTACTTATGGGGCGTAACTGCGTTGAGGCAGCTGCGGCGACAATTCGACGGCAAGACCAAGGCCTAGTAGATTATGTCAATTCATGGATATGTCGGGCGAGACTTTGCGTTCAACAACACAGCGATAACTTTGAACAACTAGTGTGAAGCGGATTCCACGAAAAACATTTTAAAAATTAAATTAATATCACCTGATCACCACTGAAAAATAAAAATAAAAGCTACAATTTTTTTAAACATTAATATCTCCTTCTTATGCAATTTTGTTAAGTTATTTTTACGTTAATGACCTCATTTTAAGATGTTTAATCACCCTTGAAAATAAAATCACAATACTGTAAACACCCTGCATAGGAGGCCGTAATAGCAACTGATAGTTTGTTGTTAAAACCTACAGTACCTCGGCATATTGTTCTGAACACTATTTTTTTTTATTCGTCTCTACAGTTTATATATAAATAATACAAAATAATAAAAGACAATAGCCTGTAGAAATTACAAAGAAAAAGTGTTGGACATATTAGCTCTGGCTAAGGAAACTCTGGAAATATACTCTCTTTGTCAGATCACCAGTGAAATAACAACAAATATTACAAGAACCGTGGGGCTGTATATTAAACGCATTATATGGGATTTCTTTTCACCTCGCATCAATCTGACTAATTGAATTAAATGAATGATAGTTCGGCCATACGGTGGACCTATTTCCGAAACGCGTGTCTCGCATTAATCAGTTTGCCGTGTAGTGAGGAGTGGTGTGATATATGGTTTAGCAAAAACCACTTCCTAGTGATTTTACCTTAGCCAGGGATACTATCGAACGCTTTTCTTCTTGTGTAGATTTAGGATGACAAAATACGTATTTAGAGTTATTCATTCATTTAAGTGATAAGGGTACCCTTGATTTTGTTCTACAATGTCTAACTAAGGCTAAATTTACATCAAAAAATCATCTCTATGTGATTGTGTACGATTTGTTCCAATAATGATACAAATAAGAAATCGAGATAGCAAAAACTATATTGCATCAAATATTCACAATAATATTGGGAGTGTACTGCATATATTGAGTTTTATTACTTCAATAAGACAAAATATCTTTCTTAAAATAAGAAAAAGTAGAAAAAGGAACAACACGAAAGTGCTGTTTTTATTACAAATAATAGTAAATTCCATTATCTGTCCATGATACGTTTTAGATACAATAAAATTAGTAGACTAGCCGTATTGCTGCTATTTGTGCAAGTGGGAACAACATTACGGTAAAAACTAACAAAGTATTCCATAGAGAAGCGTAAAAATCTTATCTCGGTAAACTGAGAACAGTTAAAACATTAATCACCCAACTTTATGGGTTACAGATAAAATGTATTGTGAAAGTGGCATCGGAGCGAAATTAAATTATCACATTGTCAACGATAAATAAAAGCGCCAATAACCATTAATCTTTCGAAATAGAATTACTAGCTGCGTGTAAGGTACTTTTATCGTATCCTGCGAATACATGCGAAGTTTACACTAATAAAAATGGTGCGCGTTTCGAACGGACCCGCGCATTAATGCTAATTAATGCACAGTGCGCGAGAGAGACGACCCGAAGCGGTCACAGAATGATATCCAATTCAAATGAACAGCGGACATGTTAAGAAAGCGAACATGGGCAGGACGAGATACCGCTGCAGGTGCAACTTGCAAGAAGTATGAATATTGCGAGTGGCCAGAAGCGCGCCCGTTCGTGTCAGAGATTTCCTTTCAGCTACAAGCTCGTTGTTTCGTACAGTTAATTTTCACACACGCAACATGAGCTCAATGGGCAGATACTTATATGAAATTTAAGTAAAGTAGGTATGTTATTCCTTCGGAAGTAAAAACAATATCATGTTTTTTACCACTCATTTATTTGTTATTACCCGTAACTATAGGTAGTTATACATCGTCAAACAGTATATGCTACGGTATGGTAGTATACCGTTTGACAACGGCTCGTAAGAGTTGAAACTATTGTTACGGGTAGTAACAAATAAATCAGGTAAAAAACATTCTAAGAGTTTTATTATTGTTTTAATCATGATGGATTACCACAAAGTAACGGTCGGTACCATCGAATACTTGAGTATCGCATACGTTATACTTACGTCAACAAATAATATACGAACTGCAGGGATCGACAAATGGAAAACTATTCACCACAAGAATCTGAAATTTTTTGTATTCCATGAAATACTTCAATTTCTTTTAAAGTTTTGTGAGCTAATGTGACATTTTGTGTAATGTTTTAAAGCACTTGCGGAAGATAATAGCCTAAGATTTTTATAATAAAATTTTTTATATAAATTTTCTGTAATTATAATGACAACTAAACGTTGGAACACACGATATTTACACTCATTGAAAAGAAGCAGTGAACCGTAACGGTGTGTAAACGCAAAGGCACAACTGCCTGAACCCTAACGGGCATTGAATTAACCAGACCTTTGCAAAATTCATCAGGTGTATAACTATCCCAGTTTGGTACCCAATTGAGAAATACTTCGCTAATGATTGTTTCTTGAATGTTGTTTCATTTTATGTCACAGAGTTTCAATGGGATTAACACCCAAGCTGCTAGATGAATGTGACAAAAACTTGATATTATGGTCCCCAACCATTTTATAGTAGCATGATGCATCGTTCTTCTGAAATACCGGATTTCCGTTTGGATATGATTTCCTAATGCTTGACGATAACGAGGTTTGAAAAATTTCTTGATTTTTTTATAGCATTTACAGAACCTTCTATGAACTTTATAGTTCCGAATCCTTTCGCCGACATACACTCCCAAACCATAATGACTTTTGGAAACTGTTTTTTTATGCAGTCCTTATGAAATGCTTCCTTATTTATCTCGCATCACACGTTTACGATAGTCTCCTGCGCAAACGTCAAATTTTGGTTCGTCACTAAAAATGATTTTAGTCTAGTCATATTCAGCTCAGAGAGCTTAGACTTTGCCCAGGCATAGAGATTCTTCTTTTAAATTTCAGTTAGTAAAGGTTTTCTTTGACCTATTAACTAAACAAGAAAATATTTAGAGATGAGTAAAATATTGCATACTAAAGAATTATCACTTTATAAAAGTGTAGATCCTATTTGTGGTTATACCTTCGACAGCAGTGTTCTTTATTCCATCGTGCGGTAATCTCATGCAATGTATTTCTTCTTCTTGACGTCAATATTTTCATAAAATCTCTTAAATTTAGTTTAGAAACTATTTTGGGTCTTTCTGAACTTTTACCACAAACGTCTTTATTTTCAGTTTCACAATATTCGTCTATTTCTGTATTAATAATAATAATAATACATTTATTGCCCAACAGATACAAATCCAATAACAGGGCAAGAGTGAGACAGCTATCAACAATTGCCATAAGAATAAAATAAATCAGTACTTAACATAAATTATACTAGTTTACAAAGATACTGAAAGTAATACAATAGTAACTAACAATAAACAGGTAAACATA
>JARFOC010079379.1:0-41928 GCA_031763485.1 Osmoderma eremita
TTAATACTTGTGCGGGAGGAGTAATCCGAACAGTGTGTTTATCGTGCTGCCCCACAGTCCTTGCTATCTTTACTGATATATGTAAATGTTGCGGATATATAACGTTTTAACCTAAATGAAAAATAAACTGTTTTATGGATATTCCCACATGATCTAGTAATATTTATAGAATATGTAGTTATTTTACGGTAAACAACAAGGTATATTGCATACTTCATATTCTTAGATAAGCAGATTTGCAGTTGTGCTTGGAGTTTAGATAAAGAATGCATTTATTATGTATATCTGTTAAGTAATACCATTGTATTTTAATTTTTTTGTATCGATAAAAATTTATGTTTTTTATTATAAACTTAACCAAAAATGACTGTATATAGATGCACAGTGTCAATAATTTCAAGAAGATAAACAAATGTTATTGCTATTGTTCGACAACAATGAAGTAGAATCTTAATCAAGAAGTTGGCGGATTTCGGATGCGCAAAAATGCGCTAAATGATGATTATTTTTTTAGGTTACCTAACTATTTATTCCTTCCTTTACCAAATTATGACTGCCTATGGGAAGGTAAAGAACAAACTGCCAAATGCTGTTACGATTGAAAATGCAATTAAGGGATGGAGGGTACTGGTCGAATCTCGCTTCAACATTAAGAAAAATTCTTCAAATCTCAAAAGAGAACTTACCTGGGTTATTTTTATCATGTACATTATATATATTTTTATTATAAATCTTTTATTAAACATTGTTTTGGTTTCACTTGCTTATTTTTTGTTTCAATATAAAAAGCAAACCATTTTTTAAGTATATGCCCAAGTAAATTCTAATTTTTTTTTGACAAAAGAAATTTGATACGTTATTGTTGATATTTACATTTGGAAGGCAATACACTCAATATTTAATTGAAATTACTTCTTTCAAACTTAGCCTTCTATTTTGAAGGGAATTTGAAGAAGTAAGGCAGAGTTTCTTCACCTCAACTATTATTGCAGTTAAACCTCTGTGGTTAGATATCCCAAATTGAAAGAAAACCCATAAATTATGTAATACATAGACTCGTCTTAATAACTGCGGCATGTCATTCATACTCAACAAGCCTTAAAATACATTCCACACCGCATAAATATATACAAACTGTATATGTAAACATTGCAGTATTAGTGCTGAGAATTGCAACTTTGTTGCCGAAACACATATACAGTTTGTATATATTTAAGCGGTGTCGAGCTGTCAAGTGAGTTTAAGGTTGTTTAAGTGTATGTATTATCTACATATATTGCTATAATCTTTTACAGAATGTTTTGGTTCATCATAAAATTCATTAATGTATTAGATTTGTATGCAGCGCACGCAAACGTCAAACAATTTTCGTATTACATTGAATGCGCGGCTCAGCTGATAAAGGCGAAGTCACAAGGGTACACAAGAGTAATAGCAATATAATTTTTTGATTATGTTGTGATAATTTACAATGCATTAGTAAATTATCACAACATAATTACATATTATACTACACAGTACAACAAGGGGTTTGGAAGGATTTTATGCATTATATTATGGATTCACCCCACCAACAAGGAAACGCCAGTGCAGTTACCCGAGTCCAAGTTGCTACCATAGAATCCAAAGAATGAACAGGGAGATCGCCTGCCGATGTTACAGTACGAAAATCATTGACGTAGAATTACGTCGCAGTACAGTGCATCAATGGATAAGGAACAAAGGTGTTGCGATGGTGATGAATAGATTGAAAGGTAAACAAATTGGCAAACTCCAAGAAAAAATAAATTTGTGAGTTGTCTAACAAATGGTAAAATAAGAAGAATTGGAGGAGCAGAGTGAGAAGCGAAGGTAGAAGAAAGAGAACAGGGTTGTACACAACATAACACACACACAAAGGGTAGAGAGCTGACAAATAGTTGTTTTACAAACATCAGTATGCACTTCGTGTCATTCGAAAATTCTAAAAATTCCTTATTCTGTATAAAAGCGAGTTATACGGTTATATAATATATGAGAAATGAACTATATATGTACTTGCATACACAACACCAAAAATGTATTAAGATAAATTCCTGTGTAATAACACGATCTCTCCAATCAGAATAAGAACGTTTTAACAGGACTATTTTTTAGTGAATAAAGCTCTCTAATATTTTGAAACTTGACTGTAAGCATCACAGTACACTTTCAGGTTTGTTGTTATCTGAATAAAATATCTTTTCATTATATATGTATGAAAACAATATCTAAACTTGTAAGCGTAAAATTTAATTAATTCCAAACTTACAATTAATAACCCAGCTTGCGTTTAGTATTAGACAGACTTTACACTTCAGAATGAAATTTCACGCTAACTTGAGTCGGGTAATGTTGCTCGCAGAGCACGTTTAAGGGTTTGAGAAACGACGAAATACGGTTATAATAATAACTTCGTAACAAAGTAAACTAATACTAAGCCTACTATGAACATTACCAAACATGTACCAATTTTCGCAGCAATGAGCTTTTCCTAAAAAATGTACACAGAATTTTATTTCTTTCAGTTACTGTGCCATATTGGTATAATTTCGTATTACAGTTGGTGCAATTTTTTCGCTTGTTTGCTTATTATTTCTCTGGTGTGTGTTCTTATATATTTTATTTTACACTTTCGTAGATTTAGCAGGGAATAAGTCAAAAGATCTGATTGTGAGGAAGTAAGAATGACACAAAACAAGAAAAACGATTAACAGTTGAGCCAAAAACAGAGAAATAGCATTCCTTTGAAAACATAAATCAGTTTGTACCGATTAACGATAAAGATTAAGAAGTTGATCTAAATAAGAAATAACATCGAATAATCCTGCATTTATGTACATATGCTACTGAAATAAGAATACTACTGCTATGCATCATAATACTTATATAACAGATGAAGTGTAACCCAGAAGGACGAACACAGATTTGAAAATTTTGTACGCTGAACCACACAATTGCGAAAGCAGTTAAAGCCAAGATTAAGCTGGTTAAGGAACATTGAGAGGTTTAAAAATAAGACGCCAAAGTTGATATTAATAAGACAACTATTCAAAAGAAAAGGCGGAGACCAAGTCGGAAGGGAGATTCGAGGCAGTGTTAAAATTTCTTTAAAGGCGGAGGGTTAAAAACTGGAAGAGCAAAGTAAGAATGAGGTAGACTGTGACTCAGGATTTGCATGGCCAACAAAGCGATACACAGAATGCTTTCGAGTAATTAATTGATAATTCGGTCCATGATAATTGAATTGCTTATGTATTTGAGTATAACTGTTTAAGGTTTGAGATCACCTGTCACTTCTGTGTTTCGTACTACACTAGCGATAACACATGCCCGCAATGCAAGAAATCTACCATTTAACATTACCAGGCATGACACACTGGTTGTGCACTGCAGTGATAAAACCCATGATACCTATGGCTGCTCGATTTGGTGACCAAAGGCAATTCAAAGACAAACAATATTCCAAGAGCCCGGAGACTGATATGTCAGGGTATTAGAGGTGCAATAAGAAGCTGACCTACGGCAACTATGGCGATCATGTTAAATCCACCTCCTGATCGGGGAGGCAAGATTGGAAACATACCATGTGCAGCGGTAAATAGAAACCTGGGATACTTCAAACTGAAATCTGTGCTTCAAATCTGTGCTGAGGAAAGTCTACAGCAGTAACCACAAAGAAAACGGCTTTACATTCTCATGAATAGTCCAGGCACTAGTATCCTATCGGATAACCTTCAAGCTAGTATGGAACTGTTTGCAAGACCTTTGCACGAGCGAATTGTGGGCAATGACCTGGAGAGCCAACTAACAAGGGATGGCACCTGAACAACTTTTATTGGACCCGAAACAGCTTTCGGCATCATAGAAACTATCGCGTGTGGTGCAGTGGCTGAGTGGGTGATTAAGCAGAACTGGCACCAAGTAGCAAGATAGAAACACAGCAAACAGATGATAAGAAAACCATCACAACGTTTGGAAGTTGATGTACTGTATATTAGCAGAACGCAGATTAGGATTATGACGTGACTACCTACTCGACACACCAACCTAAGAAAACACACAATGGGAATCTATAGAGAGAAACCTATGTGTAGACCATGTCATGAAGAGGAAGGAAGTACCCCAGCGGCATCAGTCTTCTGCCACGCACCCTAGCCAACCAAACTTCAGTATGAACCCGAGCAGTCCAGAATCCAGTAGCCCGACAGGGGGGCCTGAAAACTAATCCCATATGGTGCCATCGCCTGCAGGGTTTGTAGCATTGAAGTACTAAACCCCAAGCGATCCTGTAATTCCTATCCTATAATGCTCTATCGGTTTGAAATTCGGTTAGTAAGAACTACTAATTACATACATTAAATTAAAGAAAATGTAGATTTTAGGCTAGAACTAAAACTAAAATTATCTTTTATAACAATAATGCATTGAGTAAAAAAGAAGTTTTGTTTCTTTCACATCTCCAATTACTGGTGTCTAACTATCTAATATTACATGTTGTTTGTGAAATGTTTTGCCTTTTATGAATGTATACACATATATAAAATTGGTTTGATCGTATATAAAAGTAGATTATACATTAAGTGTAGCAATAAAATGCTAAATTTATTACGGAACATTACTTACAGGTAACGGTTTGTTATTAGGGTCAACAAGATTATCGCTGACCGATAATCGTCCATCTCGGATGACACTTTGTAGCACTAGGCCGTAGGTGCCTAGCAGTTTATCTGCAAATAATCTGCCACGAACATACAATTCCACTAGCAATACTTCTGTTTCTTCTACAGCTCTACCGACAGGCCAATCGAATCTCTGTAATAAAGTTTAACACAGAATTAGTACATGAATATCATAATCATAATAGTATTTATTGTCTTTAGAATTGAAATATAATATAAATCAAACGTAAGCAATAACATACACATACAACATACAAGAAATATGAGAACATTTATACGGTGTACAGTAAGTTCCAGCCCGAATATCATTACTCTAGCCGACCGCTATACACGTTTTACACCGAGTACTTTCGGCGGATGTCGCTTCGATGTCGAGGTTATTCGGTATACTTCTTTGTTGTGTACATTTGTGTGTAATGTTAACGTGCGAATCCACGATGACACAAAAAGGTCATGTTTTTTTTCAACTCATGATTTATTTAAGTCAGCTGCGTTTTCACTGTTGAGCAAAATATGTCATTGAAGAAATTTCATGTCACATGAAACTTTTAAGTCGTGAAACTCTGCGACCGTATTTTGGTCTTTCCGCATCGATCGGAATATTTATTTCATGAGTTATTTTCGTTAAGGACTTAAGAACTGTTTGTGCTCATTTTGTACCATGAACGGCTAGAAATTTTCCCTTTACAAACACTGCCAATATTGCACTTGATTGATATATGGTAACTTCTCTGGTAATTTTTGTATAGTGTCATTTTCTGCGGTGCTTGTTGATGATTTTCATTATTTACTTGAAAAAATTAGATTTGCTATAGAAAAGGGAAATACTGTAATGCGAATTGTCATAAATAGATAGAATAAAACAGTTAATTTTGTATGTAAATGTATATATATTTTTTCCAATAAAATATACCTACATAGGTATATTTTCAAAATAATGATGATAATAATTTGGAATAATGAAAAAAATTGTATTATTCTTTCTCGAACAAGTAGATTATGTGCAAATATGTACTATGTAGATTACAGTCCATTCATTTTAAGAAAACAGCGTTGGGAAAGGTAGGAGAAAATATCTCGGCTTACTATTGGCTGAAATCAGCGATAGATTTACGCACACGAAAAGGATATACTTTTCGAGTAATGAATTTATGTTCGATAAAATGAAATATCACTGATAACTGCGTTTTCTATGTTTACTATAATGTCATTTGTCAAATTCAGTCGTTGCATTCCATTCCGATTCCGTTGCTTTCGACTTCTATTTTCTATCAAATTGTTGTTTGTTTCTATTTTCCCTTTCATTATATTTTAAATATTGCCTCCAAAATATTTCCTGTCAGAACTCGCTTATTGCAGTACTTGATAATTTGAGATTTTATCTATTGAAATTGCAAAAAGGTGTTTATTTAGAATTATTAAAGGGGTTGTGTTTTAATATGGCTTACCAACAAGTATTGAACTGAGATGATAACCCATTACCGGGACAATAAAAAAATCCGCAAGGAAAACATATCCGCAGTGACCAAAGGTTAATGGCTTACAATCTGTAATCTCAGCTGAAGCATGACAACTCAAAGTCGGCATCAATAAAATTGCTTGGACTCGGCGAAAAAATTATGTGAAATATTGTGAAAGAAATTGATACAACGGGAATTGTAAATTCAATCCCAAAAAACATGTTCATGAGTCAATATATTATCATTTGGACGAATCTGAAAAATCCAGAATTAGAAGGCATGTAAATTCTTTCTCTCTGCAAAATGAACAAAATAAAATGTAAAATGTACAAAAATATTATTTATTTTACAATGAAACCAACTTATAAATCTTTTGTAGGTTGTTAACGAAGATGACACTACCTGAATTCAAGCGAAAAACATTGTGCACAATTTTAAAGCAATTGTGTTTTAAGTGGGGAAAACGAAGTCGAAACCCTGTATTAATAGAACGGCAAGATATTGTTTTATGAAGGCATCGTTATCTAACTGCTATTAGAAAATATCGTGCAGCGGGTAAAAAGATTTACTATTTGGATGAACATGGATTAACACAGGCCACACAAAACAAAAAGTTTGGATAGATACAACGGTGGTTAAAAAGAAGGGATTAACCTTGTAACAGCTGCGAAATGGACAAATTGTATAAAACATACTATTGAAGAAGAAAATAAAATGTATGAGCTGGATAACATAGTTGACGATATAGTGGATGAATTGATTATTACTGCAAACACAGGATCATCATCAGACCTATCATCGGAATCTGATTTTTAATAATGACTTTTTAATACATGCCTTTATTTCAGTTTTGTTAAAAAGAAAACAAGTGGAAATATGTCAAATATTTGTGTTTTCATACATTTTAACAATGAACGATAACAATTTGAACTTCACAAGAGCATTTGATTGTTGTGTACATATAATAATTATTAGAACACTTATTACAAATAAACAAACAAACAAGTTCGTACAGTTATTTACCCAAGTTTCTTTGTATTTCTCGTTAAGGTGATATCTTACTACATCGAACATGAATTTGTTAAAGATTGCACACATTATATAGCTATAGAAAAGAACACGTAGTTTTAAAATCCCCGCATAAAAAATAACCAGTAAGGTTATACATTATAGTTTATGATTTTCCGTAAACTAATAATTATCTATTTAATCAGCTGTTCCAATAAATTTGAATTTGCCGCTATTGCCGAATATATTCTTATTGTTCCTGTGTGGTACGCCCGCAGATCACAGCGTCCACTCCTGTTTTCTTAAAGTGAATGGAGTTTAGAACCCACTATTTTGGTTTAAACGTCAAAAATGTTTCGTGAAATACTGAATAAATCATTTGCTGAGTGAAAAATTTCACATGAATTAAATGACATATGTATCGTGTTTGCACGCTGACATTTATGTATGAAACAAAAGTTTCATGTCGTTTCATATGACGCTTTAAAATAGGTCACGAGCTAAACGTCTGTTTCCATACAGTGATTGTTGAGTTTTTTGTGTCGTGACACAAAAACCTCATCAAAAAGTTTCATCATGGATTCGCACCTTTATGATCGATTTGAAACAGTATTGAATTCATAGCAAACTAGTAGTGGTTCTCTTTTGGTATGGATATCTTCAGTAACCTCTTCAAGTAAGAACTTTCCAA
This sequence comes from Osmoderma eremita, assembly GCA_031763485.1. Classification (NCBI taxonomy): domain Eukaryota; kingdom Metazoa; phylum Arthropoda; class Insecta; order Coleoptera; family Scarabaeidae; genus Osmoderma; species Osmoderma eremita. The sequence continues at coordinate 7,860 of JARFOC010079379.1, forward strand.
GAAATTGAGTATGTACTATACATACGTACGTAACTTGTATAAATTTAATTTGTAAATAGCAAATGTACCGAGATGGAAATTGGTCAATCCAATTGCGGTCATTGTATTTTATGCTCTGAAAATATATTTATTTATCCTCCCCTTATAACAAATTACTTGTGGCACGCACATACAGCGGTTACCTTTTGTATACGAATTAATGTATGCATAGAATGCTTGATATATCAGTTAATTAGCACAGAAAATTACAGGGTAAGGAAGCAGAAAAAAAGTTCCTCCTATTTGTTAGCATGTTACCGGTGAAAGAAATAGAAATTCTTTACGAAGTGATAAACATATTTGTAGTTTCTTTGTTTCTAATTATTGAAGAATAAGGAAGGAATAAATGTTTGTTTTAATTAAGTACGTTCGAGAAATGGTGCACTTCCGAAAGCACCTAAATATTCGCACCAATTTTCTGCAGTGGCGGCTGACTAAATTTTATAAAAGCAGTAATCAAAACTAAAACCTAATTTCTTAAATTGCTTTCTATATACATAAACAAAATAAAATTTCGATCTTTTAACTAAAACAGGACTAAATTTAGACCAAAAATAAACAAAATAAAATTAACACAATATCTACGAGCGGAAAACTTCTTAGCCCATTTGAATTGCCAAACATGAACTTCAGAACGCCCGCTTGATACATGGCGAAAGAAGTTGTCGACATCGTAGCACCATTTGGTGGTGCCTCGACGGGCGATTAGCGTGTATTGTTTTAGTCAACGTGCCGTGGGGTATTACCTAAATACAGTTTGATTTCGGTTGAAGAACTTATACTAGGTGTGTAAATTCAGTAATGGGACTGATATTTTTATTTGAATATAATTACAATCGAACGTTGTTCCCCTCAAAATAACTCCCTTAGGAAGCCACACACCGTTGGAGACCAACCGACAACCAACGATCTGAACGTACAAGATCTCGGATTTTGTCGCCACTGCCATCGGTTCTTGCAGTTGAAGGCCTTCCGCTGCGTGGCTCATCTCCCATCGACTCTCTGGGCTTTTGACAAAACACTGTGTCCGTAGGTCTGCTGAAGTTTTACAAAAGTTTCTGTTGCACTTTGCCCAAGTCTGAAGCACAACCCGATAGCACACCGTTGCTCGAAATTAATGTCTTTCGTTTGTAGAACGCACTACGAAAATCGGGTTAACGGAAGAAAACGACAACGGAAAACCACACGCGTATTACAATGTCCACTTGTCTCCCCTCCATGTCCCGTGCTTCCCGTGTTGCCATATCAAACGCTACGTTGTCTCATTACTTAATTTACACACCCTCTTTCCACTCAACTAATTTTGGCCATGTACTGTCCGAGCAGAAGTGTACTGCATTGCCCTCCCTATTTGTTTCGTGGCGCGTGTAAGTTATTGGGACGCTTCGCAATGATTTCGGTGGCACTCGGAAGGATGCCGATGACGCCTGGTAGGCAGAAACTCGAGTCCGCCTTTAATGCTTGGACACCTTTCAATGCTTTTGCCAGTATATTGATTCCAACAACAAAAACCATGGACTCGTAGTGGCATTTTATCGGTTAACTGTTTTGGCATTTTTTATGTTTCCTATTCTAACATTATACTTATTAAAGATTCATTTAGCTTGTAACAACTACTGTTTACTGTACGACTTTACGACGTAATTTTATAATAACACTTTGATATCGCAAAATTGATGCATAATGTGGAATTTAGTGCAATTTCGAAAATATTTCCTGGAATTAATTTTAACGTTGCGCTAGAAACATACCCTATATTAAACAAAAATAGATTAAAAACTGAATTGATAGTATTATACGAGAGACAAGATCACAATAAATTGGCGGTGCGAAGCCTTTGTTAGATTTTGTATTTGGAGATAATATCGCAGATACCGTTGAAGAAGTAATCAAGCTTTTACGGACTTACTTAGTCACAACACCAATATTCAGTGCCGAAGCAGCACGCTATTTTTTTTTAAATTCAAAGTGATATTAAAAACTAAAACCATAAAGCTATATATTTTTGCAAGATACAAAAACCATCGCATCGACTTTTTGCAATTAATTAAATTAAGGTAAGAATTTCTCATTAACTTATAGTTAGTTTTTTTGCAACCCTTAGCCCTAAAACCCACTAGCCACCACTACATTCGCGTATAACGTGTTGATATTGTTTGCGTGTTAAAACTTTTTATTTACTGCGTTCTTAACATGCAAAAGTTAATTGAAACAAAAACCTATGAACTATACGGTTACCAATTCCATAGAAGGCGAATGAATGTTTCATTCGTTCGTGACCGACAATACGCCTATAACAATTTCTATACACGTATGCTCATCTCTCACGGGGGTGCGAGATTGTATTGTACGTAGCGGGACCTGGAATACTTGCATTTATCCCCACCGGCCAGCCTCATCGTGTGCATCACCATAGCACGCAGCACGCCTACCTGAATCATTTTGTATCTCTCTATGCACACGCAAAGTTCTAACAACTGATCGGAGATTTCGGATATACTATGTTAGTTTATGCAACCGCAGAGATGGTGTAAATCATAACATGGTATTTTGCTAGAAATTCCTACGAAAGCATGGTCGATCTATTTGCCGTAGAGTACGTGGATTGAAAGGATCGTCAAAGTGTTTAAGAAATTTGTTGTTGAAGTTCAAAAGTACAAGATTTTTCCCATGACAATCTTGCAAGAATGGAGTGTTGTGCGTCCGTGGTGGAATGAATTAACGAAGAAGAATATTTTATAAAAAATATTCCTACGAGTCCTTCTTTCCACGTCATGGCAAACATAATCCCTCAGTCGTGCGATATTACTATCGAAAAAATCATCATCTGGTCCGTATGTAAGAACTCAGTACTCCCAGGAACTTAACGTTTGGGTGGGTATCTGGGGTAATAACATTATAGGGCCATTTGTTATTTGAATGAAATGAAATATTTGGATTTGCTGCGCACCCAAATTATTCCTGCTTTCCGTCAACTTAATCCAGACTTTGATGCAATTTGGTTTATGCAAGACGGTTGTCCTGGGCATAACACCAGACGAATAATGGAGTTTTTAGAAAACACCTTTCCTAATCGTGTTATTGTCGAGAAGGGTATGATAAAATGGCCATCTTGATCACCCAACCTCAATCCCTACGATTTTTTTTTCTATGGGATTATGTCAAACAAAATCTTTACAGTTTTGCAACAATAGCGAGCTTGCGACAGTTGCAAGTAGAACTGTTGAGAATTTTTGCTACAATAACCCCTAGAAATTTCGAGGCAGTGAAGCTGGAGTTTTACGATAAGCTCGGCTATTGTTTGGCCGCGGGTGGGGGTATTTTCTAACACTCTATAGAGTAACATTGTTAGCATTTCAATTTATTTTGTATAATTATAGATATTATTTTTCCTTTGTTTAATTTAATAAGAATCGTTGTTTATTTTCCTATTTAGAATTACTTTTTCGTTCTCCTGCACCGCATAGCACCTACAAAAAGAACATAAAAAACTGTACTTTTTACAGTAACCTGAGAGTACAGAAAATGTAGGCAGTATTACGTGATCAAGCAAACATGCGTGCGTACCCTTGCTGGGTTTATGATACACTGCGATTAGATATCTCTCGTTGTTAGTGAAACTCGAATGCGCGGTTGCCATTCACAAAGCATTGCCCCGTTCCGATGTGGGCATACGTGTATAACTTTCACTGTAATCTTGGCCAGCTCTATGGACATATATACATGTACACCCTAACTCAATATAACTCAATATTAGGGGGCATATGATACCTATATCGCACTACGAGCTATGTGAACTGTGGTTAAATATATTGTTATTACCGAATTTACAGTAAAATTAAATTAACAACTCGTAGATCTAATTTACCTGGTCAACAATGATGATCTCCTGTCCGTTGTCCTCTAAATGTAATGTATGCGAAACACCTGAAACAAGATAATTATTTTAGTAGCCATATAAACACACACATATGTGAACTATCGGATAAGCCTCTCTTACAAGAACAAGTAGCTTTTGTTGCATGCTGTTTCAATGCTTCAAGGGGATGCTTTATATATTTTCGGTTATTTTGATTGTCCTTCTGACCGTGTTCCATTTATTATTTTTCAAATGCTCAGTACATCTTTTTTTCCATCAGGAGTGCTTTGAATTACTTTAAAAAAACTAGGCGGCTTGTTCAATTATAATGAAAGAAAATTAAATTGACATCTGATACCTTATCAATGATGCCACTTGAAACTATTTTCCAAACGGGTAATATGCATTTTTCCATAAAAGGCAGGTTAACATTTCTTTAACATTGAAACACATTCATTTAGGTGCATACTGCTACACATTTTTTAATTAAAAGATATTTGGACATTCAATAATAAATGAAGTAAATTATATAAAAGTACTACACGTAGGTACTATTTGCTCAATAAAGTATGTTTCGTAATAATTTAGTTAATATTCTTTTTTATTTTGACGGCAAACTTTTAGAGATGGCAGAGAATAACAAAATGAATAACTTTTCTTAGTACTCCTTCTTCCAAATTTGGTTTACTTTTTGTTAAATAGTCTTGCGTTTAAGCGTCTTTATTTATGTTACTAAGAATCCAAATGTTCTTGGTTTCTGTCTGTCGACATACGGTGTAATTACATATATATTGTAAACTGAAAGTGTTGCAAAAATGAACAAAAAGCAGTCGCTATTTACGATAGTATTTCAGCGAGCATGAATGTTCGGTACTGATATATTGTCATTCCCTTTTAATCTACGCTGCATCGCCCGAAAGAACGCATTAGGTTAAATACATTGAAAAGTTATTTCGTATTTTATCTACTTTCAAATCTTCATGTAGCCGCTGACTATTATAAGTTGGCCAATACTGATGCATGTCTATCTTACTTACGCTACTTCATTGGAAATAACTTGCACGTGACGCTAACGTTGAGACTGCTATTGATACTTCTTCTATTTTTTCAAATCTGTTAGGTAGAGCTGCTGATATATTTTTATAAAATACTATAATTTAATAGTTTCCGTAAAAAAATATGAAAACGTTAGAAATAATACCACAAACTGAAATATTATTTAAAAACTATTTGCCAAAAATTCAGAATTACGCAGCGCTCGGCACTTTAGGTTGCATAAACAATCGAAGATTTGTAGAGTTTTGATTTTTAATTTGAAAAAGATGGTACATACATATGTATATACAATTTCAATCTTCTTAGTCTCAATTAATCTTCTTTACCTGATGTCTTATTTATGTTTAATTTATTTAAGTTTATCTCCGGAAATTGCATTATGTTAATCCGGTGTATATAAATAAGACTGTCTACAATTTTCATAAATAACTTTTTTTGATATCTTATATGATAACAGAAATATGGAGCTTTGCCACACTAATGTGCCACCCTCTATATATATAAGACATATTATTCACCTAGATTACACCAAGAGTAAAAAAAATGTTCATTGCTATCCATAAATTTGTGTGACAGAAAATTAAGATAATATTAGATAGATTGATAAAACACAATAGAAGATGTAAGTAATGTAACAGTATACCTACTACTGAGGATATGATTAGTCGGAATGCATACATATCGCCGATACTCTAAATATGAAGTGACGGTACAGATTAATAAATTCTTTTCATACAGAACAAATTATTTTTTTAAATATACCATGAAATTGTGTTGCAATTGTGTATTGTGCAATAAAGATATAAAAATCCGATGAATTTTATAATTTCTTCGTGGCTTATAGCAATTTAATAATTATTTCTGTTTTCGACATGATTATTATATTTCCAGGAACCTCAGAGTATCAAGAACACGTCATAGGCGTGCGATTAAGATTAGTAGAAATATGGTTACCTATTTTCTGTAATTCATTCAGCACGTTCATTCTAATAAATGTTTTACGATAATAAACACCTTCCAAGTTCCAATCAAGAGGAAATTTTTTTTTATGTAAACTCAAATTATCTAAAAAGTGCATTTATATTAATTAATGGCACACAAACAATCGCTGTGGCTTCGGCAATCAATTAAAAACTTACGACAGAAGTACGACCCTTTAAGTTGTCAAAACGTCCAATAAACTTATCTCAAGAAATCATTTCTCGTAGACAATATTTGCCAGATGTTTTTTGTGGTATCGATAAATAAAACAAATCTACTTAAATATACAGGATGTTTACGGTCTTGTGATTTTATTTTCAATAGGGGATTAAACATCTTAGAATAAGGTGATGGTTTGACGTAAAATTTTCCGAAAAAATCCTAATAAGGGAAGTAAAAATGGTCCATCGCACCAAAAGTGAATACGTTGACATGTTATGGTGAGGTACGCCAGAATTCTGCTGCTGCAAGTCGATTGTACGCTAAGCGGTTACCTAACAGGCCAACACCTGTTCCAAAAAATTCACCGCTCTAGTAATCCGTTCACGAGAAACTGGTATACTGCGAACACGTCAAGGTCGAGATGGTGGTCCGACACCAACGAATTTTACATACCGAAGAAGAAGTTCTAAATTTTGTGGAAGACGTTCCTTCTCGTAGTACTCGAAAAATATCTCGCCAAGTAAATGTATTAAATCGAATTGTATGGCGAACACTGCGCGAGAATCAATTGTATTCTTTCCATGTACAAAAAGTACAGGCTTTACAACTTGAAGATGATCCTTTACGTTTACAGTTTTGCCGATTGTTTCTACAAAAACATGTAGAAATTCCAAATTTTTCTTCCATTGTATTGGCGACTGATGAAGCAGGGTTTACACATAACGGCATAAATAACTGTCGTAATACTCTTATTTGGGCCGTGGAAAATCAGCATGCTGTTCATCGTAATGATTTCGAGCATAGCTTTTCGATAAACGTTTGGGTCGGACTGGTCAATGGACAACTTATTGGAAATCGAATGAATGGATATGATAATTTTTTGCTTTTACAAAATTATTTGATGGACCTATTGGAAGAAGTTCCTTCGAATGTGTACGTTGACAAATGTGGTTTCTTCACGATGGCGCACCGCCTCATTTTAATCGTTTAGTTCGCCAACATTTAGATAATGTGTTTGAAAATAAGTGGATCGGTCGAGGTGGGCCTATGCCATGGCCTCCTCGGTTACCCGACCTTATATTATACTTATACTTATACTTATGGGGCGTTATGAAGACCACTCTATTCGCCAACGACATAGTTGCTTTAGGTGATCTTCGTAACGGCGTTGAGGCAGCTGGGGCGACAATTCGGCGGGAAGACCATGGGCTAGTAAATTATGCCAATTCATGGATACGTCGACCGAGACTTTGCGTTCAACACAGCGATAACTTTGAACAACTAGTGTGAAGGGGATTCCATGAAAAACATAAAAAAATGTTTAAATTAATATGTTTAATCACCACTTAAAAATAAAAACTACAAATTTTTGTTAACATTAATATCTCTCTTACTATTTTGTTAAGATATTTTCATGTTAATCACCTTAAGATGTTTAATCATTCCCTTGAAAATAAAATCACAAGTCCGTAAACAGCATGTATATAGTTGTCTTGACATTTATTAAAATAATCGTGATAATAAACAATGCTTGTTTTGAAGATATTGCACTCTAAAATGGAATATTCCCGGTTTTCAAGTTATTAATTCCCTTTCAAGGGTTAATTAAAGTTTCCTCTTTTATTTTTCTTCAGTTTTTATGGGAGTGCTAATATTTATGTGGCTTTTGAGTAGTTTCCTAAGTAATTTTTGACTTTAACGAACTTGGCTATTAATCTTTTTAATATAAGGGTAATAATAATTAATGAATTGCCTATGCTATAAATGGGGAATTTCCTTAAGATTTAAAAAATATAGAAATAAAACTATAGTTTGTTTTCGCTCCCTGTATTTAAAATACGCTAAGTATGTAAAGGCCTCTGTTTGAACAACATACATAGAGCCAATTTGATTAACATCTTTTATTTGCATGTTAATAAAATATATGATATACACAAAATGCGCAGCTGTGAAGTTTTGGTGGTTACAAAAAATATAAGTAACAGTGAGTACTTTATTAATTTCCGTGACAAATTATTTTACGGATTTTGTTCATACCATTATAGTCGTTTGGATCGAAAGTACCATTATGGTACTGTGCTTTACACATTAATTTACATTTCGTCAGTTTCTCTGTTAATATTTACAAGTTAATTGGGAAATAAATGAAAATAATCACGTCTATTAATTAATTTCTTTATATATGTACTTTTTCCTGATATTGCATATACAGCAATACAATTAATTTCGCTTTTTTACCCTTGAAATAAGAAAATAGTACTCAAGTAGTTTAAATTGCGTTTTAAAATAGCTAGAATCAGAAGACCTAGAAGTAATGAAATTCATAGAGGAGAAAGTGCCATACAATTTTCTGTTTTCATATTCCCTTTTGAAAGGAGCTGTCTAATTAAAGCGCAAACTTTATATGAAGCTTCTCTGCTTATATTGCAGCTTCTCCTCCCTTCTAATGACACCCAACATACGTACATGTGTACCTTTAAGAGGTACAAACGGTAGTCGTCTCCTATTACTTCTGTACAAAATAAAACTCTAGGTGCAAATGATGTTCTTAATAGTTAATTTACTGGCAAATCTCGAGTTAGAACCGTTTTGTAATTAATGCTCTTATGTCAATGGCAGCTTTATTATAATTAGGTACATAAACCTTCAGTGTGAATATTGATTGATAATTTTGGGTAGATTCATTTAATAGTAAGGAAAATGGCTTTTAATAAATTATGTTAGTGTTGTTGTTTAATATGAAAATAAAAAAATTTAAAAAAAAATACCCTTACCACCTCGATGAGTGAAGAACTCCTGGATGCCGAAATACGTATCCAGGAGTTCTTCACTCATCGAGGTGGTAAGGGTATTTTTTTAATTTTTTTACTATTTTAAGCCACCGTATCCTATTTTGTATTTTATATTAATATGTAAATGAAATAAATCTCTTAAGACCTCTCTTAAGGCAGACAAAGAGGTGTATCTCTATCAAATAATTGCTATTTAAGGAATTACTAAGATATGTTGAATACAAAATCTTTTTAATTTTTTTAACACATACAAATTGTTTGTAATAAGTTTTGTTTTATTGCTGTGGGACCCGATTTTGTTTTCTTTTTTGAAACCCACGATTATATTGTTTAGATTATTATTATCTTCCTGTTTGTCGATTTATTTATTACACACAGAAAAATAATCTAGAAAAAATGGAGAAATTTAATCAATCGGAAGCAGAATTTAACGAAATGAACCAATGAATAATTAATAAACACAATAGTCTAGCCAAAAAATGCTTTAGAAGAAATAAGAGCATTGAACAAATGTTTCTAAGCGAACTTCGTTAACTACTAAGCATCGACTTAATGGACGGTTTAAAACTATTATACGCATGCATACAGTTTTGGTATCTATCATTATTCCTTTCAGTGCCTATTATTATTGTTGTAACAATATGATTAGATAGCTTTAAGTGCATTTTAATAGTTTATTCGTAAGTTTACGGTAATTAAGTATTAAGAATTTTTTATTTACAATATTATTTTCTTTTAAAATATGTCAAAATGTGCTGGGTTTTCCATTCAAAAAAGTGTTTTGTGAATATCATTAAACCAAAGGAAAACGAAATTGTCTGTCTTCACCATCTCAATCAGTTCAGCAAATGCCACTAACTTCTTATTTTAACCATTTTCGTTCCTCCATTATGACGAAATTGGCAATGGCGGACACTTAACTTTAGATACGGTGTATGTATGTCTGGAGCATGCTGTCTTCAACCTCTGGCTACATGCAACAATCTTTCAGGCTGAAATCTATGGCATTGAGATGTGCGCAAGGGAAATTTTGAACAAAAACCTCAAACAAAGATCAATAAAAATTTTCAGTGACACTCAGGCTGTATCGAAAGCATTGGAGATGCACAAATGCCACTCTAAACTGATTTGGAGCTGCAAAACTATTCTGAATACAGTAGGGGCGTCTAACAAACTAACCTTAATCTGGGTCCCGGGTCACTCCCTTATTCAAAGGAATGACACAGCCGACACCCTTGCAAAAAAGGGTGCCGCGGGGTGCTTCCAGGGTCCAGAACCGGTAATTGGTATGTCAACCTCGATAGCCAAACAACAAATTAGTTTCTGGTTAAAACAGAAAATACACCAATTTTGAAGCAATTCTTCTGGTTTGGTACATGCATCTCACCCAACCATGTCAGAACTGAAAAATTACTGAAACTTGATTGTAAAAGGGTCAAAATAATGATTTCTGTGTTTACAGGTCACTGCAAACTCAGAAAACACCTTCACACAATCGGGTTATCGGAAGAAATCGAATGCCGACTGTGTATGGAGGACGAGGAAAAAAGCACTGTCCTGCGGTCACCCGAATCAGGTACTCCATCTTTGGGGAGGTAATCACTCTCTAGCTGACCTGAAGAATTCCTCATTGAACAAGGGCCTAGACTTGTTCGGTGAACTTAGGATTGCATCCGCTCTACAAACAGGTCCCAGCGGCCGTAATAGAAGGGACGATTAATCGAACCAGGCGGATGACATCGCTACGTCAAGTAATCAAGTAATCAATCCTGTATTTGGAGCATCGTAGAGAATTTAGGCAACCGCATGATGCGATTATAAAAAAAGGGGAATTGAGGATACTTGACTCACTCCCTTGGTGGCTGAAAAGCCACTTCCAAAAAGGTGAAAAGTCATTGGAAATAAAATATATTCTGTGAAAAAATTTCAATATGCCAACATTCAGTACGCAGAAGTTTTGATGGTAACGGTATGTAAAAATAAAAAATACCCTTACCACCTCGATGAGTGAAGAACTCCGGATACGTATTTCGACAACTAAGTTGCCATCCTCAGCAGAATCTACGAAAGAAGATAATGTTAGGCGTTCTTCACTCATTGAGGTGGTAAGGGTATTTAGTATTTTAAGCCACCGTATCCTATTATTTGTATTTTGTAACGGTATGGTTACAACACAGGTTTACACTTAATAAGAGCCATATTTATAGAAGTACGTGCACTTCTTTTCGACCAGCAATAAACTGAACTTCTTTAAGGAATACATTTTGATTCTATTTTCAGACTTCACCGTAGATAAAAAAACCTATTTGGTACTCTTCCCAATTGTTTCTCTACTGTATTCTCGATTAGTTTACTTTACCTAAACGTTACTGTGGTTTATGGAAATTAATGATGGAAATGCAATACATTATGATTTTTGATGTTGTATATTTAAAAAATAATGCTTCTTCTTCTTCTTCTTCTTAGTCTTAAGCCTATCTACCGTTAAGTGTGAGGCGGTGTGTTGTTTTTTTAAATTTTCTTTCTCGTGTGTGTTTCCCTCCATGTTTTTCTTTCTTGGGTCAGGTGTTTGATTGCTTCCCGTGTATTTCCTTTTCTGTGTATTTCCTCTCTCATTCCATCTTCCTCTCTTATTTTCACCGGCACACGCGTTTCATGCACACTTTTAGTTAGTCTATTTCTGGCGTACGACATACGTCTCCGAACCTTCTCAATTATCCCCCCATTATTTTGTCATCTATGAGTTCTGTCTTTGCATGTTCACTAAACACTCCATTTTTAATTCTGTCTTTTCTGAAAAATGTTATGCTTACTGCATTTAATTGCGGCTTATGTTTGTCCGTTAATGTCCAAGTTTCACTACTATATCGTAGGGTCGGTCTTACCACTTTTTTCAGTAGTTCTATTTTGATCTCTGCCGGTACTACTTTTTTTTACTAAAAACGTTTTCCTCATTATGCTGAATATTTTCAGCTGTTCCCTATTCTTTCGTTTGTCTTCTTTCTGTTTTCCCATTGCTCTCATCTATTGTTCCATGCTCTTTATAACTGTTTACTTGTTCCAATGTTTCTTCATGTTGTCTTATGTTGTGTTCTTTGGCGTCTCTAGAAATTATCATTGTCCTCGATTTCTCGTTCCAGTTGATTTTTGTTATTGCTGTCTATCTACCACTTCTTAATTATATTGCAGACTATCCCTTGTTTCCGCTGGAAGCACCATCTCAATTGCGAATATTAATTAACTCTTTCTTTTTTTGGATATTCTAGTATTCCAGTTTTAAGGTTCTCGTGATTTTCTTTGTCTCCTTCTTTGCCTCGTCCAGTACTATTGAAAATAATAGTAGGAACGGCAGACATCCTTATTGAATCCCATTTCTGATACAGAGTCTTGTGACTCCACATTATTCGTTCTTACTATGCGTTATTGTCTTTTTACAAGCCTTGTATGGACTTTTCCTTTATTATTTTTATTAAATTTTCACCATTTTTCCCCAGAATTCTCTATACATCCTCGCCTCTCACTCGACCAAATGCCTACACAGATGGATGTCTCTATCTTTACTTAATAGTTTTGCGCTGGTTTGTCTTATGAATATTAAGTTCCGTGTGCTTTTTATCACACTCCATTCGTTGAGTATGACTTTATTTTTCATTGTTTCGTTCGTCAGTTTTGTAAACTGATTTATTCCTTCTGTTCCCATATACTTAATCATTTCCAGCATTTTATTGTGCCTTCCTGGAATTTTTCCTAAAAAACAATACAAACAAAAACTCCTTGGAATATAAATATAATTATTCATTTTCAATTTTCTGGTGATTTGAAGTTGAGTGATTTGAAGCTAATCATCACTGGAACATCGTATACGCAAAGGGAATTCCATACTCATTTGAAGATCGTTCGTAGAAATGTTCTAAAGATATAATAAGGTAAGTTTCTATAATGTCCTAAGTACAAACAACTTAAAAAATACCGAAAATTTAGCAAATTCTTAGTTTTTCGTGAATGAAAATAAATAAACCAACCAAACGCATATGAACGAAGAGAATGAAGAATATCTAATTTTCAATGGCATACGGATAAGATAGGATGTAACAGGTTGGTGAATTGTTTGATATTGAACTAAAGAAATACTCTCCTCTTGTTATTATAAAACCAATTTTCTGTATGTATGTTTGTTCCCTTTTCAAGTCTGAACCAATGAACCGATTTCGATAAAACTTGCCGCGTGTCTTCAAGGTAGTCTAACTTATAATTTAAACTAGAATTTGGACAAGTCCCGAGTTTCTGAGAGGGGGGGGGAGGCAATTCGAGGGAGCCGATATTTGTTAAATATATAAATCATAGAACTAATCCCCAAAATCGCTTGGAAGGAAGCGACCTGGGTATAGAAATTACTGTGGAATGAGATAGACATAAGAGCTCCGTTAGTTGATAAGAATCAGCACAAAAATTAGAACTATGCGAGCTGCTGTACTTCACATACGCATGTGCGTTGGACAGGGCAGATGGGCATAAAAGCGGTTCGGCCTGTTAGTGACTTGTAGTTTATCAGGAAGGGTATGCTAATACTTAATAATGGACTACTATAAAGTTGAAGAGAAATAATAATAGTAACTACATTATAATGGTAATTTGCGGGAAATCCTATTAATTCAAGAAATTAAATTGTTGCAATTTAGTTTGCGGAATAGTAATTGTATTACACAGAACTTAGCCTTTAAGTAGAAAAACTTTCTAATTGGGTTGCGTTGATTGAGAAAGGAAATTATAATATGCGGTGTGGCATGCTAATTGCGTAGCTGTCCCTCAAAAAAGAACGTGCCTTATTCTTGATTAAATTTATTCAAATTAGGCAATTAGGACTCCAGGAGATAACTAGGAATTGTCAACTAAGTGCGTATACTGAAATTATAAATACATTTTTTTTTTGGAATTTGCATTGTGATTGTTTTGTTTGCACAGGATTTCACAGCCAATCACGAATTCTATTAATTTCGGTCTGTAGAAAGATATAATCATCTAAGATTCTTGTTTTAATAAATCATTGAAATACATGATTTGTTGGGAAAAACAAGACTTCTGGAGGCAAGAAATTTAGTTTGTTGGGCATAACTACTTATTGCGAGTATTTATTTTTGGAATAAAGAAAAATGGCGTTAACCAAAGTAGTTGACTTACTTTACATAAAAAATTTAGTGACTCCACAGGAAGAAGTAGTTAAATAAGTACATAATTTTTAGGAGCTAGTAAGCAAGTAACAAGTAACAATAGTAGTGCTAATTCTGTATAGAGGGAGTTAACGTCATTCATGTGTAGGGAGAGTGTTGTACCTTGGGTCAGTGTTTAGTTTTCGGTTAATGTAATCCCTTAGATTATATATGTTCATAATGTGACAGATGTAACACTTATAGAATTATATTGTTAAAATAACACTGGTTAACTGCTTTTATCCCAAGCACAAAAATGCCTGATTCGCACACTCTTTTGCATGCTTGATTAACATAATTGGCATGAAATTATTTCAACAAACGGAATTATTATTAAGTGGTTTAATATTTACTAATACAATGTTTCCCACGTATTTTTTTTATTTGTGTCTTTTACGTGACAATCCAGATGAGCACTCTTTTAAAGTGCATGCTGCAATGCCGGCAGGGGTGCAGAAACATCTATTGCATTCGCTCATAAAGATTGTTCCAGGTGTGCAATTTTTAGCTAAAAATTTTGTACGGATTATTTAGCAATAATGAACAACAAAAGTGTATAATACTTACCCCTGGGTTTTGCTAATTTGAGGGCCGATACCTCGAAGAGACCTGTATATGCTACCAATATAGCAAACAAGACAATTTTCAATATCTGCATGTTTTTGAAGTAAGAATACCAACAGATGTTTTGAAAATATATGGGTATAACCAAAATTAAACGTGTTGACAATTTATACACTCGGTAGTAATAATAGGTCGATAGTTACCAGTGTTACAAAGAAATCTTTACGATACATTCAATTTCAAACAAAGCGTAGAAGGAATTTGATACGGTAATTAACTACACCTCTTGGCAATGATTCTTTTATATACGTTTCAGAACAATAATCAATTTCAGCATGTTTACTAACACATTCACTTGCTAATTTATTTTGATCAATATTATAATTGTAATTTTCAGCATAGGAATTCATAATCAATTTATGAGCTACAATTCCAATATAACATTACTATATTTGATAGCGTCCTCATGTATGCAACAGATTGATGTTCACACTTTCCTCGTGACAAATAATTTCGTCTGGAAATACTGTATTCTATAGGTGTGCCACCGAGAACGAAAGACACTAAATAAAAGCTTACAAGAAAAATGTTGTATGCAGAAAACGCTAAAACAGGTTGATTTTTATTTTAGGAGGATCTAGAGACATCTCGATGCACGATGTCCAACTGTGATGTGTATTTCACTCACATTGATTGCCTTCACCGATTAGGTTTAAATAGGGTAGGTATCACTGATGCTACTTCATGAAAAAGTTTCTATAGATAATTCAGTAGTATAAATGCCAATATCTCAATCTTCTAATGTATTCAGGATACAAACAAACGAAAAAAGAACCTATAGGTAAGTAAACCTTTCATGGCACTAGCAATAATATTTCTTTTTATTAAGCATATCGGAGTTAAGGAATTTTGCTTCACAAATTTCATCACGATCCATCCAAATGGTTATTGCAAAGGGCGAGAAGATATAAACGGAAAACCGACCTTCATTCATCATTTATACTCGATCTCTCAAAGGCTGCCTTATTCTTTGAAAAACGCAGTTTTATAGTTCAATGCAGTCTTCAATCGATTTTATTTCTCAAAATATCTTCAGATCTCCTGCAAATTTTAAGTGTTCGCTATTAATAATGTTGTCATTTATAAATAGTAAGAAAAATTGGACCTGGATTACGACAATCCAGAAGACGGACGAAATGTTTCAGATCTCATATGGCAGTATTCAACACATTATTGTCTCCCAGTTAAAGACGATCTAAACAGCACCAACAAGGAAGGTGAAAACCCCAATAGCCTGCAGTTTCCAACGTAGTAGTACGTAGCGGTCAACTTGGTCAAACGCCTTCTGAATATCACTGTAAACTGTGTCAACTTGGCTCTGTCTGTCAAGGGCTTCCCGTGCAAACTGAGTAAAGCAAAAGTTCGTAACTGTAGAACGTACTAGGTGGAATGAAAGGTTTTAACTCATTGTAAATACGGTCGCATAGTGTAGACACCAAGGTTTTTGGCAAAGTTGCACAGAATAGATATAGGCTCGTAGTTGCAAATATCATGAGAGCTTCCAGACTTTAAGACAGAACACACTCTAGCGGCTTTCAATATTTTTGGTATCTCTAATGAATTTAATATCCAATTGAATAAACGAGATAATGGTTACATAAATATTGTAGAACAGTCACGAATAGTAAAGCTTGAAACTCTGTCAACACCAGCTGGAAAGCTCTCTTTTGATTTTTTCACGTGATTTAGTAACAGCTCTTCGGAAATAGGCGGTACGTTAATGATGGATGAACCAATATCGGAAAAGTTATGTAAACCATCGAAATTAATATTTGATTGTAAATACACACTGTTGAAATATTCACCGCATGTATTTATGTTTCGAAGGGTGTTTTTCGACATTATTGTAGATCATAATACCTAATACTAATAAATTGTAGTATTTCCAATGATGCAAAAAATTCTTGATATTTATCAATCGTTAGTGTCGGGAAAACATATACATTACAAAGAACAATACATGAAAAGAGTTTGACTATGAAAACTTGCTATAATGTCCACCTCAGGTATACAGACTCTAATACTATGTAAATTAACCTCTATTACTAATACGTTATTTTTAACAGGTAATAGTACTCCACCGCCTTTTGATAATCCTGTCCCATGAAAGTTCCGGTCCACTCGAAAGTTCGCTGCAAAAAACATCAGTGCTTAACCGAGATTCCGTAAGGCACAGAACATCGAAATCACAAACTGATACATTATTACAGAAATAGTAAAAATAGTGTATAGTGTGGTCGTACTTGGGTTTATCAGTTTGTTTGAATGAATAATTTTGGGCACACCGCGCACGTATTTAATTTTAAGTTTGTTTCTCCAGCCTCGTTCCTAGTTTGCAATCCACCCTAAGATGTCTATAATCGTGTAGCTGCCATGGTGTCTTGTCGAACGAAATGTAGATATTTTTATATGTAGTTGTAGTTCGCAGTTTTTTTTAGAATTTCTAATAACAGAATGAACCGTAGATTCGCATCCAATGGTATTTTAATAGGCCGTGGGTTAGTAATATGCAAACTATTGTAGCGATCAAGTCTATGGGATTGTAGGTCGGAAATTTTCATATAAATCTCAGTAGATTTCAGTATTAAAGATACGTCAACGTTATTCGCTGCTAACCGTGCGTTGCTCTCCAATTCTATCTATTCTCTAGTCTATCTCTCATTTAACTCTTCAACAATTTCCTCGAAGTTTATATCCGGTTTCTGAGAATTCAACTGTGTATCAATATATTTCTTAAATGCAGTTAACTTTTCGTTGAATTCATCTTTCCGACTTTTTAATCCTATACAGAAGTAATTTTTTAATGAAGTAGAAAAGGATTTCATATAGCTAAATTGAGACATATCATTGCTACGAACATTGCGTAGGACTTTTAATACAACGAGATTTTATCCTAGTCACAACAGCATCGCCCTCCGACAAAGCTGCACAGTTTACATGAATAAGCACGCGGTAAGCATATTGATGTTAGGTAAAATAGTTGCTGGGTAGTTTTTGAACAAAAAATGTAAATACTAAAGGGAGAAAAAGAGACAGATAACTGAGACACACTCTTCGCACTGAACTGCCTTTCACAGCGGCCTATTAATTAACAAACCTAGGCAGTAAGGTAGAACAGCTGTTTAACAAAGGATAAATTTATAAGCATGTATCAATTCGAGGATGGAATTAGGTGAGCGTAATTTAAAAATAAAATACATTAATGGCATTCCTTCTATTATGGGTTCCATGTCGGACAACTAAATGTGTCTAACAGGTTACAATCTAGTTTTACTCTTTTCTATCACAATACCAGAGGTATCAATACCAAACTTAGCTCTTTCTTCAACAACGCATGCGATATTCATTTGATTTCATCTTAATAACTGAAACGTGGTTGACAGGTTCAGTCTTTGACGGTGAGTTGCTTCCCGATTACTTTACGGTTGTGTGCAGTGAGAGAATATTTGATATTATTAATCGTTCTAAAGGGGGTGGTGTCTTAATGGCGTTTGCTAACACGCATTCCCTTTCTTTCAGTGTAATAGATACTTCTAATATTGATGCTCTAGTGCCACTTGTCGACTTAATGCACCATTCATTTTACCTCATATCTGTTGGCTGTCTGTTATATTCCGCCAGACATACCTATGATGATATGGAGTTTTTTTTTGCGCAAATGAAACTTACTTAGTTGGTGAACAATTTATTTTAGTTGGTGATTTCAATTTACCAAATGTATGTTCTAATCATGGTAGTTCAGATTCTAAATCAAAATTATTGCAAAATTTCATGGATTTGACGACTGCTAAGTTGTATAATATAATGAAGAATGCCAATGATAACATTTGGGATTTAATAATTTACAATATGGGGCATGATTTTTTGATTTCTCACTGCGATAGCCAATTAGTTGCTGAAGATCAGTCTCATCCAGCACTTGAATTCATATTTCCTTGTGTTTGTTCTGCTCCACTCTCTCACTTTCCCAGTTCAAATAGATTTCAATATAATGTCCATTGAGCTAACCTTCTAGGAATATACAAATCTATCTCTGCATTTAATTGGTCTTTTCTAACTCATTTTATAATGTTTTACACAACCTTGTGACTAGATTTGCACCGCTTAAAATTCAAACAAAATCCTTTTACCATCCTGGTTTACTTCCATTATTAAGTCTAATTTACGAGATAAAAGATATTTTCATAAGAAATGGATTAGCACTAAGAACCGGCATTGCTATGATTCAAGCGATTGAGGAAATTATTACCAATGTCGAACGCAATATTAAGAACCGCCCCTCCAACCTTTGGGAGCTTCTCAATGCCAAGAGACGGACGACAAGAATACCTGCGAGACTTTGCGATTCAATAGGGAACGAATATACTAAGCACGCCAGGATAGTTAATGCACTTACCGACACATTTTCTGCTGTTTACACGCCTAGCGTGCCGCCTGATACAGGGTCAGCTGGCAAGTACACTGCCATTCAATATCCTCCCCGCGACCGAAGATGAGCTTATACGGATTACGGGTTGTTTTCCTAATAAGCTAACTGCCGGTGACGATCTATTTCCGAGCTTTCTGGTCCGTAACTGCAGGTATGCGCTTACTAGTCCTCTATTAACCATCATTAATTTATCCATACGAACTGCTGAGTTTCCTTCATTGTGGAAACGTGCGAAGATTTGTCCTGTGTTGAAGAATGATGACCCAACGATTTTGTCCAATTATAGGCCTATTTCCTTAGGTAGCTTAGATATGAGACCACAGAGGGATGGTGTACGATGCGAGTGACGTCAGGGGCGGCACAGGGGTCGATCCTGGGTCCAGATCTCTGGAATATATCGTACAATAGCATCCTATTTATGGAAATGCCTGAGCACACGCCCCTGGTTGGCTATGCCGATGACATCGCAGCGGTTGTGGTAGCGAGAGATGTCAAGAATGATCAGAGACGGTTAAACCAGGTCACGAGGAGTTATTGCCTGGAAGGATGACCACGGACTACAACTGGCGATGCAAAAGACCGAGATTGCCTTCCTAACAGAGCATAGGATTCCCCTGCAGATCCCCATGAGGATTAACACAGAAGAAATTACCACGTCGAGGGCCATCAAATATTTGCGTGTCTATTTAAATAATGTAATGACGTTTTGGGATCACCTCTGTTATGCGGCAAACAAAGGATACCAGAAAATGGCGACCCTTAGTCGCCTTATGGCCAATGTCGGTGGACCTTCTGCTAACAAACGACGATTGCTAATGTCAGTGTCCGAGTCCATTCTCCCCTATGGGTGCGAGATCTGGGCGGACGCATTCGACAAGAAGAAATACCGTCAAAAGATAGCTACGATCCAGAAGAGAGGAGCGCTCCTATAGGACAGTTTCCGAGACGGCTATCTTAGTAATAGTTGTGCTTATTGACCTATTGGTCAAAGAAAGAAAGCGCATTTGGAAGCTCAAACAGGAGGGAGAAGCTGTGACTCGTGAAGAGAGAGAGCGCACCCTTCGTCTCTGGCAGGAGAGATGGGAAGCTGACGACAGAGGTAGGTGGACGGCCACATTAATCAGAAATCTGGCGGTCTGGATCAACAGAAAACATGGTGAAGCGGGGTACTATCTTACCCAGTGTTTAAAATGGGGGAAGCGGATAGTGCCCGTTGCCCGTATCAGGTACTTACCACACAGTCTTCGAGTGCTCGAGGTGGAAAGCAGAAAGAGACGTCTTAGAGGGTGAACTGGGACCATTATCGCCTAATAACATCATCCAGAAGATGGTGGAAAATCGAGGATCCTGGCCGATGGAAAGAATTTTAACCGCCAAGAAAGGAGAAACTGACGGATAACGAAATGTGTCGAAATGTCTGGGGATGCTCAATCACTTAAATCACCATTATAAAAACTTGCTTACGCGAACTTCGTAAAATATTTTTAGAATACTTTTGTATAAATATTCACTATGTCAAATACCGGTCCCAAATGGATACGATTGAGACATATTTGCAAAATTTATTCTGTCATCTTTACGAACAAGAGTGTTTTTGTTTGTGGCATAATCTTCGCCACGAAAGGAGAGCCAATTTATACGATAAATACGGAACACCACCTTGAAGAAATGTGAATAACGGTACCGAGGTGGATACCTGTTCGGAAGAGAGGTTTTTTTTTAGTGGGTGGGAGTTGCACACACCGGGCGAGCTTCCTCCTTCACCTGAAGGTGCATAATGCATTTTTCCCTCTCCAAAAAAAAAAAAAATTATTATTAGATGGATAAATATATAGATAGATTATGTGCCTGGTCAAAAATTGTGTAATATATTACTATCTACTAATGTTTACAACCTTGTTCGAATATAATTTGGTTTTGGTTATTTGCCTAGACGTTTCTGTAGTTTTGTATGACAGCAAAAGTTAAGATCCTTTATCTGGTACTATGCATATATTTTAAAAATAATAGTATACATATACTTTTATTCACTGTATAAAAATGTAATATGGGAACATACACGACACATAAATTACTTTCTCCGTTATGCTATGATATTCTAGTGTGAATATTTTCATAAATTCACGTGACATATACACCATTAACTTTATATTCTGCTTAAAAACACTCCCGTTCAAATGTGAAAAAGGGCGATACCACCACCTTCATTTAACGTTACAATGCTTTCTCTACGAAATTTTCGCAGATAAGTCTAGATAAAATCCGGCGGACTTCTTTTACGTTATGTAATAAAAGGTTATGCGAATGAAAGAAAGAAAAATACTCGAAAAGACAAAACAGAATTTTCCCTAATAGTAATATACACAGGTATTCATCGAAGACGGGATCTTTGTTTACACTTTTGCTTTTCATTTTAGAAAAGTAAATTCTTTAATTCTTTGCATTGGCATTCGTGTTGCAGAATCTGAAACTTTTAACGATTATACAGAGAGTGATGGTATACTTAATTCGTTATTTTAAATGGTGCCATACGATATGGATATCTTATCATAAATATATAAGTGTATCAAACTATATCAAACTAATTGAAAGTGTTTGTAAGAAGAAAGGGCTGGATGATTTCAGTTGATCATAAAAAGCGGTTTGTGTGTATTTATAGATTTTTCTAAAATATTAACTAATTGTAGGTAGAAAATGTAACACCAATAACGTGTCTAAGGTAGCTGAAATACTCCCTTTGGTAACGATAAAGTTTTAAGCATTAATTAGATTAAAAGCTTCGTCACCAGTTACCGGTAAAATGGGAGTGCGTAGCTTACAGCAAGGGATAACTATCAGAACGCCGCAAATTAAAGAAAAATTAATCCTCCACTACATTTACACAGCATACATTAATGATTGCATTAAAGCTAATGGATGGTTATTAATTTCTAAACATTTAATTAAAAATTAATTATGCCTATGCCTCCCAGATTATATACCTAGCAACGTCCGCTAAAAGTTTAGTCCCATATTAATTAAGGCTGTAACCGAGTGTGAATACCGGAGGGGTCCAACTCTTGTAGGGAGAATAGAAATGCCTCCTCTATCATTTAGGTCTCATATCACAATTAGTTGCCTATATATGCGAGCGTCTCGAACCGAAAACATGTTTGAGAGGTTGCCTGGCAAACGTTAAAAGGAGGGCGTTGCCTCGATGACAGAAAACAAAAGTGTCATGGCTGCACGTGACTATGAAATTTAATGTTACGTGCAACTATTAAATTGTGAAATTAAGCGACCGCATTTTCGTATTTCTACAGTCAAATATTTATTTCAAGAATTTCTTTCGAATACATTGTGCTGTGTATTCGAGAAAGATGGTTTTCAAAATACAAAGGAAAATTGTCGGTTGTTGAGTTGTAGAGTGAGTGCTTCAGTATTAAATTTTGTTGGTTGTAGACATACGTATCGGTGTTTTATGAAACAATATGTTGTTTTTCAATATCTTGGTGATGTGTAAATTGTGAAATAATTGTTATTTTTGTTAATAAATGTTCTATGTTCTTTGAAGCTTAGCATTCCATTTAATTGATTAAAAATTCTGAAAATTAAATTTTGTATCAAATTATGTAATACCTACTAATTTTCTTCCAGATGAATGAATTTTCTTCGTCTATGAAAGTGAAAACTTCTGTTTTGAACTCAACGAACTTTTAGTTTAGTTAAATGTTTCATGCACGATGATATCTGGAAGAAAATAAGTATTATAAAAACTATCTGAGCAATAAATTTAAGATTCCCGCTTGTAAGTAATAGCGCCCCTATGAAATGAGACGTGAACTAACACCATTCCGAAAACTTTCCCACTTCGCAGTATTGAGTTGACTATCTCCTGTAGAAGTTATCTCTGGTGAATATACTTTGGGTCGATACACTTAGCAATAAAGTATGCAGAGTGGAAACCTGTGTAGGTTGCAGGATTGCAACTGTATACGTCCAATCTGTATACCTCAGCGCTCGCAAAACTTGCGCAGACTTAAAAAATTGTTAGGTACAAATATTCAAGCGCATCCTCGTAGGTGCGTAGATATGAGAAACGATAACGAATGCGTTTCAATGCTTATTCGCAAGCAGACGTACCAAATTTTCTCTAATATCAAAGGAAAATAAAATACTATAATGTAATAATAATAATTACAGTGCATTCCGCTTAACAGAATAGCCGTTTATATGACCATTTTCTTCAGGAACAGAAACAGATATATATTTAGGTGTGTAAAAAAACTCAAGCTTATTTTGCTACTCTCCAGCTAAAATCAGTTTTAGATAGTGAGTCGCTGCTTTGTGTATATAACTCGTTGGTATACTCTTCTATCTCCTACATCTTGGTATGGGGACGTGGATTTATATTGTCAAACACATAACAGAATGACCGACTTATAGACGGATGCAATATTCCTTTTCCTTAAGGACCTGCATTTTTCTACTTTTGTTTGATGCTGACATATTACTACTCAAATATTAACACAGAATTCGTTCGCCAAAGTCATTAAATAATTCCTAAAGTTCTATCGGAAACGTAATTAATATTTTATGTGCATCTACACGTTCTTGCACAAGAGATAATCTGATATAAACAAAGATATAAAGTGCCATTTAAAGAAATTAATTATATCCGTTTAAAATGTTTATTGATATAGCGGGCCCTTATATACGGTTATTTGGACTGAAGTACCATTGTTGCAACAAAATAAATGATTATTTGTTGCATACATAATTTAAAATATGAATATTCAAAACAAATGCAAACAGAAACCATGCCATCTTAAGTTAAGGGTTTGCTCGGAAGCATTCTTATAAAAAAACCTTAGGCAAATAAGATCAAAATACTACTCTACTCCTATAAATATTCATATATTTTATGCAGAATATTATCATATTTATAGACTGAAAGTAAACCACCTTGATGGTGCATAAAAACTGACAAAGAAATATCGTTCCAAAAAATGTAGAACGTAAAAAATTTCAAAAGCAATCTCCTATTTTTCCGCCTTATTATATATTATATTATGACTGAAATTACAGTAGAACCGTGTCAGTAAAAATGCCAGCGCGTCTTAACTAGAAACGAGACTATTTAAATTTGTTTATTTTCTATGGAGAATCAAGAACACTAGTTAAATTGAAGTATATAAATATATCAAAAATTTATAAATCACTTTCTGGATCAAACAACACATCTGATTGTGTAGCAACAAGCACCCCCCACGCACAGACAACTGTTTCGGGCTACAATTCTCTCATCAGCGTACGACGAAGAGGTGCCTATTCCTCCTTCGGTACGCCGTATCGTTAACTTCACGTTAGAATGTGTCTTTCGTAAAACTAGAGTGACATTCGCGGTGGTATTCGCGGTATAATCTCCAGGCGATAGCTAAGCTACCAGTCCGTAGCGATCTGTGTTAGTGTATGATCCTTATTGGCGTAAATATGACTGAATCACAAAGCGATTTCTGCCAATATCTCGCACGGAAAAATATATATAAATATACTTTCTGGATCACACAACATATCTTATTGTGTAGGAACAGACACTCCCACGAAAAGACAGCTATTTCGGACTACTACTTCACATCAGTGTATGACGGAGAGGTGCCTGTTACTCGTTCGGTACGCCGTATTGTCAGCTTCCCGTTAGGATGTCTCTTTCGTAAAATTCCAGAGACATCTAACGCCCAGCAGCGTATTCGTGGCGTTTCAGCCACTTGTAGTTGTTGCTGGTAGGTAAATTGTTTTATAAATTGTAGTTTTAAATTTATCAAAAATTTCTCCTCCAATTTTGCATTAACACTACTGCAAGACGATCCAAGTCGAATTATGGAATAGACACAAAACCATCCCTGCTCTAAAATATTATTCTCAAACGCATTTGAAATAGATTGAGATTGTATTCTGATAATTTGTGCATCAAATCTTCTAGTTTCATAAAATGATCTGCATAAAAAGGTACATCCTTTAGTCAAGTTTCCCGCCTTGCTACAATTGGTTGAGCTGATAGTCAGTGGACGTCTTTCTCAATAGATATTTATCTCGAAGGAGCCGTAAGAATGATTTTTTTCAGTAATTAACAAGCGAAAACTTTTTTTTTCTTATTTTTCTGCAAGCTTGTTGATTCTACTACTGTACTACACAAGTTATAGTTTGTCTAAAAATGCAATAATTTTCTGTTTTACTTTTTATTTGCCGCAAGAACTGAGGAATGCCGGGTTTCTTTTCATATTTCTTCTGTAAATTAAGGGTGTCATTCACAAATGCAAATTAGCTAAATTGTCATAGCAATAGAGAGGCTATTAAGCCGTAAAAGAGAAAATCGTTATACCTTTAAACAGGCTATACAAGTATTAATTTTGGATAAAACATTCTGAATTTTTTTTTGGCTTTGATTCTATCCCTACAATAGTTTATTGCCATTGTTAATCCTTAAAATTTGAATGGTTTTATATAAGGTAATTAAAGTTACAATCACAATTTATTAGAATAAACCCCTTGCAATTGTAATATTATTTGAAAATTTTTAGCAGTTGTATCGCTTTACTGAACTTTCCTGTAAAATATAATTTTAAAATATGCACCTTCCATAAACCCTTATTAAAAAAACTAAGTAATAGTATTATTATTCAAGATACGCGTATGGTAAGTAGTCGATATACAGTCAAACTTCAGTGCCGAATTTGAATATGAATTTCATTTAAAATAACAAAGTAGGTATCGATTTACTTGCTTATGGAACACTCCTGCTATGTGGTCGAAGACATTTTTGATCTATGCAACATTAAGTTCATAAAATTGTTGTTGAAAACAATATTTTAATGAAAAATGTAAGTGCAATCAAAGTTCCACTCTTCGATGGGATATGTTATTTAATATTCTCTGTACCATCCTGCTTTCAGTCAGAACCAGATATCTATATCTAAGATTATGTTCAAATGGGATATTCATAATTACTCCCCGGAAATTTTAGGATTTTTCTTCCACCACATCTTCACTGCTGCTTGAGGTATGTACGTATGATATTAGTGGAAACATATAACAGCGCCCTTCCTAGATGCCCAATTGTAGAGGAGTTTACCGGGAGCTATCTCTATATTTCCGACCTAAAATCTCTGGAAAGTATTCATAATACTAGGGGTATCCGGTTAAGGTACGTTTGCGCGATACACCGCCTACATCGCTCCGATCAGGTTGAAACTTGCACGCATCTTAGATGTGCATATGTACTGCATACGTGGCTATTGTCATTGCCTTAGGTTCAGTACAACGTGTGCAGAGACAGCCGCACAATGTCAGTTCCTATCGTTTCCTGCATAGAAATAATGAAATACCTACCAAAATTCAAAAAAGAATACATACTGAACGAGCACTGAGCGAAAGAATCGAAACGAAGACGGATGAGAATCAATTAAAGGTCGATACTCTGATTCGAGAAGGTCGTCGGTTGAAAATACGGGAAATTGCTCTACTGACTAGCATTCCTAAATGCTCTGTTCGTGAAATCGTATCTGAATTAGGCTATCGAGACTTGTCCGCGAGATGGGTACCAAAACTGTTGACCGACCAACACACAAAATGCAAAGAATGGTGGCGGAAATGAGGCCTTTAACGCGCTATCGCCAGGAGAACGGAGAGTCTATAGTTACAGGAGACGAAACGTGCATGCACCACCGTACCCGCGAATCGAAAAGAGACTCGATGGTGTGGAAGCATCGCGGAACACCGAAAAAATCCAAGTTCAGCAGTTTGCAAAAAAGACAATGGCAACTGTATTCTGGCATATATAAGGCATTTTGCTCATAGAGTTTTTACCACCGTAAGCGACAATCAACAGTGATATTTATTGCCAAATTCTCGAAAAACTACACAAAGCCATTCGGCAGAAAAGAAGAGAAAGATTGACGAGGGGAATCAGGTTGTTGCACCAGAATGTAAGACCACACACCTCAAATCAAAGGAAGACCTAAGTTCAGAAACATAATTAGGAAGTTGTTGTCCATCCGCCCCATAGTCCACTCCTTTTGATTTTCATTTGTTTGGGCCGTTGAAAGCTCATTTGTCCGGCAAAAGGTTTGAAGTTCAAGAGGACGACGAAGTTCAAGAGGAACTACTGCAGTATTTTACAAATGTGGATCGCATCTTTTACGAAAATGGTTTACAGAGGCTTGTACCTCACTGGGATATGTGCCTTAACATTGGCGGCGATTATATTGGAAAGTAAACAAGAAATAGTTCACGCTTTTACTTAGTGCATGTTTGATTTCTATAAATAAAGTAGTCTGTTTGTAATTCACAAATGTACCTTTGGATTAATTTCTACGCATCTCGGTAAAGCATAAACATAAACATAAACATTACGTATCAAATTATTGTCTCCATAGTCAACGTAAACAACTTATTGAAATTTTCCATATCATTTATTTAAAATTTAATAAATGGACGTATCCATAGATGTGTGAAAATTACAATAAATAGTTTACATTCGTACTTGGATCTTCAACTTATTGTTAAAAAACATCTTTTTTCCTTAAATTTATATAAGCTTATTATGTTATTGTAATTTAACACTTTCATGATACGGCAAGGAAACTTGCTCTTAAGTATATCTGTGATAATGAAGATAAGGGACTAAGTTACATTGTTCTGGAATTTAGTTTATCACGATCTAGCAGGAAGCATGCGGTTTTAACGTGTCCTTGACATACAGATGAAATGAGTTGTAAAATTTTATATACACCCTGCTCGATTTAAACGTAACACTTGTGGTGTTGACAATCAATGTCTTAGAATCGAAGATTTTTTATACAGAAAATTTCTTTATTAGTTGTTATAGAATAAATATTTTTCTAAATCTTCCGTAAATATTAATAAAACGATTAAATGATTCATAAGAAAGCAACAGCAAGTATGTTCATAGTTATTGCAATATCTATAAATAAAAAGAATACATTTTAAGACTTTGCTTACTTTCGTTTCGTGGTACGAAACAGAGTAAACAGTGGCATATATCAATTATAAGCCAAATAGATAAAATCTGTACTGGGGACTCACCTCTGAATTCGATCTTGGCGATCTTTTCTCCCTTGCATTTCGGCAATTGAAGTTGCTTGAGTCGAACCGATAGAGACATAGTTACTAAAGACGCGCGATGAGCGCCAACAACCGAGCCGAGCGCTGCTGGACTTGTTGAACGAGCCCACTGCTATCCTGCCACTGGATTCAGGAGCGTCGGGCCGAAGCGCAGGACCAGGTCACAACGTCATGCGTACACTCCGATTTTACTATTACTTAGGCATGCGAGGAAAACGGGCGCTCATTGCGAGAATGTGCGGTATGTATGAATGCACGAAATTGAGGGCGATAACGAAAAAAAGGGTAAATTACAATGGGGGGAACTTTAATTAATTCCTATTTACGACAGATTATTTGCAGAATGAATTTATATTTGTTGTTAGGGGAGAGATTCGAAAAAAATGTTAAGTTAACCGTAAAACGGTAACATGAACACTTTTTTACTTTTAAATACGAGCAATGGGCTTGCAATGTTCTCTCAAGAAGTGCAAAAATGCTAAAACGTAGTTAATTCAGTAAAAATAAGTGTTATAATATAGGTCTTATAGGTACCTAGTTGTTTCAACTTACACAAAATATTATATTTATTACGTATCGTTATTTCTACAATTTACAGTGTTACTTTATGGCATTGATTTAACATTTATTTGTGGTTTCTGTGCCAACTTATTGGCATTTTTTCAACACTTGTGTGAACCAAGATGAAAAAAAAGTGTTAATACCTTTTTATTGACAACATAATTACAAAACTGGGCAAAACTCAAAAGGATACAGTAATGCACAATGCATTATAGCACAGCGGAAGTGCACAAGTGCAAAATACAGTGGATTAAACATCAAATAATCACAAATCATACCTACATCACATGTAATTTCTCTAATTCCAGGTGGGCCACATAATAAATTATCATTCAGTTAAACTCGTAAGTTTAAATTGACTATAAATGTCATAGGGTATGGCCAACCAGCACGAAAATTAACAAATTTTGAAATCATTATATACAGGTTGCTCATTTTCTTTTTTTGTATATGGGTAACTTTCTTAATATTAAAGATACAGAATCAGTTAAATGGACTAAGTTACTCAGAGAATAGAGTAATAGTTGATGCTAGGTCACTCCAACTAGCACAATAGGTATCTGGGAACGTAATTACGATTATTAAAATGACATTGAGGTATCTCGCGGCATAACATGGGAACGTACAAACAACGTTCAAATTACCATATTACTGCCAAAATGGGGAATAATTTCGTGGTAATATTAACGGATCTGCCTCGGTATATGGCTACGGTCGCTGAAACGTGGCAGGCGACCAGCAAATAGTTCATATATGTCTGACGTATATATTTCTTTCTTTCTCTTTCATGTTATCTTCTTAGATATTGTTTCAAGCTATTATTGTTGTATATGTACACATAAAGCCACTGTGTACAAAACAAGATGTTATGGAATATATAATGAAAGTGTATAAGTATTGTAGAATGAAAAGATTACAAAATATTAAGTCATTTATGGGTGTAAATTTAAATGAAAGCCAGTCCACTGTAAAACTTGGGGACTATACTTCTAAATTTTTTATGCGCCCTTATAATTTAATTTTTTTTCAAATTTTTTTTTTATTGTATAAATATATTAACATAATTTTAAAGCCAACATAAATTCAAATTTGCAATCTGAAATAAATTATTAGGCAAGTATTTTTGAAATTGTTGATAAAAATATCATTGAATAAGCTTGTTTATCCCCTAAAAATTTATCATTTTTTTATATTAATTTTATTTTCTCGATAAAAATGGATTCCCTCAAAAATATTTACTTTAAAGTAACTTAAACTGAAAAATTCAACAAAGTAACTAAAATCAGACGGCCAGTTGTAGAAACCATGATTAAGCGACTTTAAAGTATTCCTTACTACAAAGTTCCATGCGCTTCTAATTTACCACTTTAAAGTCGCCGGAAAGTAACGACTACTACAAAGTTACTCTTTCACTGTAAAGCCTCGCCGAAATTCTAACCTCACATTTTTAAAGTCAAACTGACAAGTGCTAGTAAAAAATAATGAATACTTTTAAAATTGCATGCACGAAAGAAAAGAAAGGTGTGTATTATACTGTAGTTCCACATTCTTGGGAATCTAACGGCGTGCTATTATGATCTGAAAATATCGGCCCTACCAAAAGAGAAGGATTAAGGTCAAATCCTGAAAGTACGTCAGAAGAATCCTGGTCCCCGTATAAGTGTATTTTAAAATAAATATGGCCGCTTCCTGTTATACACGTATTACTTTGAAAACGCACCGAGTAATCCCTACTTCATAGTCATTTTTAAAAGTGATACTTCACATAGAAGTCAATTTACGCGATAAAGTTATTTTTAGCTGGTGAAGGAAACGTTATTGGAACTTGCGATCATTATAAGTCGCGGACTATTGAGGAAAATTTTAAGTCTGGAGGAAGTAATAAAAACTTCAAAATTTAGGAATTATTACTTTATCGTAGTACCTTGGTAATATGAATTGGTAAATATGACTATCGTAATTTACCACCAAGACATAGAAACTTAAAAGTTATTTTATTTGTAAACGTGACGTCGCCAATTCCAGTGAATTGATTTTAAAGTTATCTTACTACAAAGTAACAAATTGTGGTAGAAACTTCGTTTCCGATACTTTAAATTTGGTAATTAAAGTAATTATATACAGAAAAAGTAACATTTAACGTCGCGATTACGTCTAAGCTACTTCAAATAGGTTCCAGTCTCGGTTTCAGTTCCTTTGGTGCTTGTTGGGACATTTATAATCCAGTGCAACGTCGGTCAACGTCAAATTTGTTCACAACCCCTAAAGATAAAATAGAAACTATTTCTAGTATAGTTTTTTTTATGTAGAATC
Organism: Osmoderma eremita; assembly: GCA_031763485.1. Classification (NCBI taxonomy): domain Eukaryota; kingdom Metazoa; phylum Arthropoda; class Insecta; order Coleoptera; family Scarabaeidae; genus Osmoderma; species Osmoderma eremita. Next base: position 39,006 of record JARFOC010079379.1, read on the forward strand.
TAATAATAAGATTTAAAAATACATGGAACTTTTTATTTTGGAGATATAATACAAACTTGTATTTTTTAGATGGAAGTCATGGCATAAAATGCTTATTTTTTTTGATTTCATTGATATTTGGTTACATTATCTATCTCTATCTCTTTTAAATTTTGATTTGTAGTGAAATAAACAATTACTATTTCTATTAATTCATAGGTAGGTTCTAACTAACAAACACGGCAAACAAAGGCATGTAGTTATCAAAAATGAGTAAGTTAGACGAGTATCAAGTAAGTCCTTCTGGTAGTACCAAGAAAGAATGATATGCTTTTTTGTTATTATGCTAGCAATTGAAATAGCTTTGAAACTAGTGAAATGTAACACCAACGCTGAATGTAGAGGAGGCAGCATGACGAGAGGTTATTTTCTAAGCTGAAAAGTAATTTAATTAAATACGGAGCCTTTAATAAAGAAAAGAATTTGAAACCGCAAGACGGTGAAAGAGTTTTTGCATATGTAAATTACAAACCAAAAACATCCACACGCGAGATTTCAAGCGAATGCGCAGTTTCCACAGAAAAAGCTCGTCTAATTCTTAAACAAAATAAATACAAGTCATCTAAACGCAGCATTAGTCAGTCAGACGTTGTACGCTCAAGACCATGCAAGAAGATTATTATTTGCTAGATGGTTCTTGAGAGAAATACATAATAATTCGCAGTTTTCTAGTACAATTTTATTTACGGCTGAAACGAAATTTACAAATAATGGCATACTTAATCAAAACAACAATATTTGTTGGTCTCAAAACAATCATCACCTTACTACCGAAAGGACAGATCAACATCTGCTCTCCGTAAATGTGTGGTGTGGCATTTTTGGTGTAAAAATATTGGGGCCATATTTTTATGGAAACAACTTAAATGGTGAATGATTTTTATGTAATGCATTGGGAAACATGTAGATGAAATATCACTGACTTAATGCAAAGTATAAAATACTTTTAGGACGATGGATTGCCGAGCTGTGTGTAATTATCCTTCGGAGCGTTTTCCTAACTGGACTGGCAATGCAGGTACAATTCCCTGGCTGATCTCCAGACATTACACCTCTAGACTTCTTCTTATGGGGTGCCGTAAAAAGTAAACGATACATAAATAAGCCTAACAACATCGAGGATTTAAAGATTAGTATTACGGCGACAATAAGAAGTATCAGACCTCACAGTTTACATAGGGTTCAAACTGAAATTGTGAGGAGTTGTGAAATGTGTATACGTACTAGTGGAGGACATTTTGAACGCTACTTAATTAAGTTACAATGAAATTGTTTGCTTTTGTTTACTCCCTTATGCTTTTGCTGGGTATTATTTTGATTTTTTTCATGTTCCTTTTATAATCTTTTATTATTTTTTCCATAATAAAATATTTCCAAAGCCTATTGATTATTTTCCTAATTATTAGAAACAATAATTCCTTATTTCACTGCAAATGAAAAGCTAAAAGAGAGAGAGTTTCTATTATATCTCCAAAATAAAGAGTGCCATGGATTTTTAAATCGCATTATTAGATTCTACAAAAAAAAACTGTACTATAAAAAGTTTTCACCTTTATTTTATATTAAGGGGTTATGACTATATCTGACACTGAAGTTTTCAATTTTTCTTGAATATCTCACAAACCTTGCACTGGATAACAAATGTGACACTTGCATGAACTATAACTCCATTTTCTGGGCAACTCTGTTCATGTAACCGATTTTGTTGAAAGTTACCCATATACGGAGATAGAAAATGGGCACGTTGTATGTTAGAAAATGGGCATAAAGGAGGCAAATCAGAAAAAAATAACATAAAGAACTTGTGCCATAATACACTTATCGCACTCGCTCATTACCTAAACTTGGGCTCGTGCCATAAGACCCGTCTTATGACACTCGTTCTTTAAGATACTATTAAATGTGATTTAATAATTATTTAAACATCTTCAAATTTTATAGTAAGGAAGTGTTAAATATATAGTACAACATTTAATCGAAGATAATTATTTGTTAAAATAAATGTCATTGTATTCTTAGTTAACCTTCCTAATTTTTTTAATCCAAGAAAATAGGAATAAGAAATTAGTTTTCTCATTCTAAGAAAATATTGTTTTGCGGATATACAAAGCAGAAATTTTTTTGGCTGAATGTAAACTTATTTGACAAGAGTATGTATTTCCATGCGCATATCTTTACCTGTTATTATATAGTATTCTCATTTTTAACACGTCAATAGCGTGTTATAGCTAAATCAACTCATTTCTTTCTATGATTAAGATGTGACTAAAAATATTGATTAAGCTTTGAGTAGTTTTTGTTAAATGTACAACTATTATATATAATTAAGCAATAATGAATCTGCGCAGTAATTGAGGAGCAATAGAAGAACTGCTATGTCATGTAATGGTCACATTAACATTGGGTTCTTTTTTTTTATTAACCATGCAATAACTATGCAAATCGGAAGGCTTTTAATTAAATATCTGGTGGTACATGTAAGAATTTCTTCTTTTCTAGAAATTCCTTACAACAGGCCGACGTTTTCTATGATATGTATTTAGTAAGCTACTCACGTAAGTAAGTATCTCAAGGATAATGTTTCTCTTGACTCTTACGAATTTTATTAATAACGCGAGTAGGTAAATACAATATTATTTCTTTTATCTTTCTTGTTTACAGCATGAATATGGGCAATAGCATGTGGGCGTGAAGACCTATTATTGAAATTGGAAAGTCTACATAAGAGTCACAGTGTGTGATTGACGTTATGAAGCTAAACATTTCTTAAATGATCATCGTAATAGGTTTCAATCGCAAGCAGTCCAAACAATATTTCCTTCTATGGAAGAGACTTCATTTGCGAGGGAACATAACTACTGTTTTTTTTTACTCGTAATGTGTT
>JARFOC010079388.1:0-14976 GCA_031763485.1 Osmoderma eremita
TACTATAATTTTGTGCAAATAGTTTAGTTAATGTTAATGTATTTAAATTTAATAGCATGTAATATTGCAAAATGGAGTATGCTGAATAAATAAATAATAATAAAAAAAATACGGTATGTGAGATGCTCTTATGGACAGTTGATGTTGTACGAAGTCCGCTCCTACAATATCTGCAATTAGTAATCAGTGATATAGGATAATATCTTACTCAACATTAGTAGAACTGCCATCCTCAGTAAGCACAATAAAGGAAAAAAAAAAGAAGAAGACGAAGACAGGTGGCATTGCTGAGGCAAGTTGGCATAACCATCGTGGCCACACTAAAGTTCGGACTTTATTTTTTATTTGGCAGACAGTTGTATAACACGTGTTCCGTGTTATATTTGGAAAAAGAACGATGTCGATCGGTAATTTTACTTTTGAGTGGAGAAGCATGCGAAGAAACAAAGGTGAAGTTGGATGCTGTCTATGTTTACCAACTAGGACAACCGTAAGTTATTAGTTTAAAGAATTTAAATGTAGTCGTACATCGTTCTTGATGCAGACGTGGTTACCGAGGAAATCGTTGAAAAGGTTCACGGCATGTTTCTCGCTGATGGCCGAACGAAAGTGCGCGAAGTAGCAGAGGCCGAAGGTGTGTCGTACGGAACAGCAAGTTAAGTATGAGTCACAGTGGACTACAAGCGGATACGCCTGTCAACGTTGAAGCAGACTTGTTTAAGCTAAACTCGCAGCAGTTTCTGCGTCGAGTCTTCACTATTGATGAAACCTGGATGCCAGAGACAAAATGACTGGATTTTTTATGGGTGAACCGCTCCCAGGGAAGCAAAGACACTCCTATCGGCCGGAAAAGTCATGGCCACGATGTTTTGGGACTCGAAGGGTATAATCCTCGTGCACTTTTTGCAGAAAGAAAGAACGATAGCGGGGCAGCACTACAGCGAATTAATGGACTGGTTCGATAAGAAATTGAAGGAGACACGGTCCCGTTTGGTTAGGAAAAAAGTGCTGTTTCGCCACGATAACGCACCTGCATATTCATCGAAATTGCATGAACTGCGCTAGGAATTGTTGTCGCATCCACTATATTCGCCTGACTTGGCTCACCGGGACATTTCTTCTGTTCCTCAACATGAACATATGAACCGGGAGAAAAAATTGAGCCCAAACGAGGAGATTATCGCCGAGATAAAAGCGTATTTTAATGAGTTTGGCAAATTGTATTTTTGGAGGGGTTAAAGAAATGGCAGGATCGTTGGGAAAAGTGTATCGACCAGAAAGGAGATCACGTTGAAAATTTAAAAAAATGGGACGATCAATTTGCGACCGGCATGACAATTCTTTGCAATAAACTTTATTTTTCTTGAAACAAAAAAAAAATGGTTGTAACGAATGTAAAAGAAATAGTAACATACAAGACGATCTTTGTAATCGTAGTACCTACAACAAGAAATATCATACGGATACCCATATGCCTCCATAATATGGATGTATATTGTATTACAGAGGACAGCGTGCATGGCAATTACGGGAGCAATTTATTCCACCCCGTCTTTGGTATTGTTGTTGTTGTTTGTATCCTAATGCAGAGGCTTAACACTGCGGCTTTGAGGTCTATTGTATCACTCTATATCAGGTGTATCGTGTGTATGTGTGAAGTGTATGGCTTGTTACTGTCTCTCCTCGCCGTAGAGGGTAGCAACGTTGATTTAATCCTCAACACTGAAGGGTACCGGGAGGGGTATGAACCACCCCTGCTGCAACCGATCTTTAGTAAAATTGCCTGCCGCAACGGAGGTTCGAACCCCGATATCCTGTACAGGTGCCTAGCGCTCTTACCACTGCGCTATCCCGGCATTGTCTTTGGTATTAGAATTTCTGGATATTCCGCCCATGCATATTGCTTTGGAAAGGGTGCCAGATTAACCACACTTCATCTCTGACACATAGCGAATCAATCGCCGAGTACTCATGTGTTCTTCACACATTCTTCACTACTTCCTATCCAAACAGAGAGGAATGGAGATGTAACGAAACCAAACTGACGCAAGCAGACGCTTGCTGGTTTACAGATGGATCGAAAACATAGCAGGGCGTTGGCATAGGAATATTCTGCAGTAACCCTAGAGTTGAAAAAACACTACAATCTCGGGCAATACGCAATAACTGTGCTTGGGAGATTTTGAACAAAAACCTCAAACACAAGTCAATAAAAATTTTCAGTGACAGTCAGGCTGTATTGAAAGCATTGGAGGCGCACAAATACCACTCCAAACTGATCTGGATCCGCAAAACCATTCTAAATACAATAGAGGCGTCTAACAAACTAACCCTAATCTGGCTCCCGGTTTACTCCCTCATTCAAGGCATTGAAACAGCCGACACCATTGCAGAAGAGGGTACCGCGCGATCCGTCCAGGTTCCAGAACCGGCAATTGGCATATCAACCAAACGATAAATTTGTTTCTGGTTAAAACAGAAAGTACTCCATTTTTGGAGCAATTCTCCTGGTTTGGTACATGGGAAAGAGTGCATTTCACCCGATCATGTTAAGAAAACTGGAGAATTACTAAAACTTTACCGTAAAAGGCTCAAAACAATTGCTTCTGTGTTTACAGTTCACTGCAGACTCAGAAAACACCTACACAAAATCGGGTTATAGGAAGAAACCGAATGCCGGCTGTGTATGGAGGACGAAGAAACAGTAGAGCACGTTATGTGTCACCGTCCTGCGGCCAATCGAATCAGGTACTCTATCGTTGGGAAGGAAATTACTTCCCTAGCTAACCTGAAAAATTCCTCATTAGTCAAGATTCTGAGCTACCTCAACGGCCTGGACTTGTTTGATTAAGTCTAGGATGGCATCTGCTCTACAATAGGACCTAGTGGCCGAAGTAGGAGGGACGACTAATCGAACCAGGCGGATGACATCTCTACGTCAAGTAATCAAGTTATGTATATTGTATGTAGTCTACATAAAGTAGTTATCTACATTTACCAACCTCTTGAACAATATATGTATAGTCTGTCTAGAGATATAACGATTTTCCGTTTTACGACCAATAGCCTGCCTATTGACACAACAATTTAGCTAATTTGCATTTGTCAATAACACTCAACCTTCACAAAACACAAATCACAATCAAGCATTTCACACTTCTTGCGATAAATGTTATCAGATAACCCTTTTAGGACGTGTAACCGTTATTACTTTAAACAGACTATGGATATGCATATGAGAGTTATTCCACTGAACTTGCAAGTTAAAAAAAATGACAGCACTATAATGTATGTACATTAATAGTTTATGATATGTGTTTCTGTTATGGATTTTGATACATAACGTAGTGTAAAAAATGTCATGTAATTATTTTGTTAGTAAAAGTTCTTTCTTTTTCAAATATACCCAAATTGTTTGTGAACCTGGTTTCATAACATTATTTGAAAAGTTTGAAACAAGTTCTATCCATCTTTCTTTATTAATTTAGATTCTACGTAGATAGAAATGTGTTTATAAATCATGTCTTGTACCTAACTAGCTGCTTCTATTAAACTGGAGCTATAATAAATAGTCAAAATAATTACATTACGTAAAGCCGGTCATGGAAAATACCAATCAGGTTTTTAGATAGGAATCTTGATTAAATAGAGTTATTACATATATGTTTTATTTCATTTCAGGTGTTTGTATCTTCGACACTCCGCAGATAATTATATTTTCTCTATTAATTAAATATACTTTCTTATTTGTCCTAGCGTCAGATAGTTTAAAATTAGAGCTTCACAGTTCTAACAATTATTGGTTATGTCTAATCCAGTGTTTGTTGTAATAATGTTTGATGAAATATCTTGAATTCGTTAAATTCTTTTTCACAACACTACTTTCAAAAACAAACGCTAGATTTAAATAACCTGGAATCATTTCAAACCTAGTCAATTGCTGACTTATCGGTAGTATCGGCAATTTTCAGTCAAATTAGTGGAAAATATAATTCAGTTTGCCAGTCAACACCTTTCCCACTACATATTTTAAGTAAATACAAAAGACCTAATGGAGAATTCTTCGAATTAATCATTGTAGACTTAACTTTCATTGTCCAAAATCTTTATGAATATAATTTTCTTATTTATATGTATTATATATGGAATAGCTTTAAGACTTTTATCTTAAGGGACTTCATTGCACTAAATTAGAATCAATTCATACAGTTTGATAGATTTTATCTCTTTTACATTAATTTATCAGTGGCTTAATAAACAAGGGAAAAATGATATCCTTTATTCTTATATTAGCGAACATAATTCAAAATCTTGACATTTTAAGCCAAACCTTTTTGGCGACTTAAAAGATCGAAGATGGCCACAGTCAGCAAACACCTGTTGCACAAAACAACCGAAGTGTATGTAAGACGTTAGTTCATTGTCAATGTCAACACTTTGACCCCTAACGAATATTAAATCAAGTCTTAAATTTGAAATCGTTTGCACGTCATTCCATTATTGTAGGCACACCAGTAAAGTCCTAATTTCAAAATTTTCTAACTGCATAAGTGTACTAAAATCGTTCTCAAGTGGGTGTCATAATTTATGAGTCACCATGGAATATTAAAAACAAAGATGTGTGTATATGTATATAAGTTGTTCATAAAATCATTGTTTCAGCGGACTTTAACCAAAGAATAGTATCCACTGACACAATTCGATTATCCATCGGCGCGCGGTAAACTTGAAACAACAAACGATATTAGCAGATGGACATGTTTACAAATTAACTGTACAATTAGTTTTATTGCTCATAGGAATTTATAGATTTTATTATCTTATCCGTTACTCCTATGTTTATAGTACTGTCACGTGCTTTGTAAAAATGTCATCACCGCATGTACTCTAAGATTATGGAAACGTCTATTATTTTTACTGTGTTGCTTAAATCTAAACATTGAAATACCTAAAGCGAAGTGTGGGCAATTCCCAATATTGATTGATTTATGCAGCCTCAGTGAAGGAATAATAAAAAATTATTTAGAAATATTTTCTCCCTTTAGTTGTTGAAGCGTTCTAGAGTAGTTCGCATCCATTCTACTTTTCAAATAACCCCAGAGCAAGAAGTCCAAAGAGCTTAAATCACAACTTCTCAGCGGCCAGTTTTGGTCCCCAAAACAAGAGGTGACACCACTGGGAAAATTTGTTTCCAATTATGTCTTTGTTTCACGTGCAAGGTGGCAGGTCGCGCCATCCATTTGAATCCACAAATCATTTACTTCCATTCCAACCAATTCCCGCCAGAAAAAGTTTGTCAAGAGTTTGTCAACATGATCCCTCCTGTCCACATAGCACACCAAACTGCCACCTTTTCAAAGTGCACCGGAAGTTCTTCCATGACATGTGGATTTTCTGCTCCCCAAATCCGAGAATTCTGTTTGTTGACGTGGGCGTTGAGATGAAAGTGTGCTTCATCACCAACACTAAAGATGATTTCGTTATGAAATGTTTCGGCGACTTGCTGTTGTTCCAAGATGCAGTTGACGAAATTTCTGTGGTGTCCATGGTCGGTCGGCTTCAGTTCTTGAGCGAATTGGATCTTATACGCATGAAGATGCAAATTTCTCGTTAAAATCGGTTGGAGGGTGCTGCGAATGCTGTCTACTTCCTGGGCGCGATGCCGAATGGAAGTATTGAGATGTTTCGCGGCATTGGGTCTCAGCGGTAATGTTATCTACCGACCTTCCAAGGCGATGACCCGTACGGGTTCTCTCGTTTTTCAGTAAAAACATCCCATCAATTTTTTTACAGTAAATTTTCAATAGCGAGCCGCGACTAACGATTATGTAATTGATAAACGTTCTTCCAATATGTACCATTTTAAATATTTGACAGGCTAAAATAGTGGGCGATTCAAATTTCTGGTTTTTATTCAGACACTTTTATAAGATTTCAAGCATTTCTTCTAATGTCAATGCTTTATTCATAACATTGCATAATCTAAATATGCTCTAGTTTAGGCAGTCGAATGCTAAATTATAAAATAATTTCAAAACTTTGTACAATTGTTTAAAATGAATTCTTGCACCATCTTATGTTAGGTGAATACGGAATCCTGTTTCATCGTTAAATTTGAATATCTTCACGTTCCTCTATTCTGTTTTATTTATGCATATAGAGTACTTTTTCAGTAATTTCAAATAGTCTAGCGTACCGAATGACGCACTGTGGGTAAGCCGTTACAATTATGCATATCGCGCACGTAATACTATATCTACGATAAGAATCGTCAACATCTACTTAGAACAGTTTGCAACGGCTCTGAACTCCCCACATATACAACAAACTCTGCGTTTTTACGCGTTTTCATCATCATTCGAACAGCGTCGTATTTGCATAAATACCAAATGTAACGCGAAGCCGCCTCATGCCTGTAATGGAAAAACCTTGACGAAACCTTGCCCACTCATCGGGCATACAAATACGAAGCGCTCGGGACCTATCGTGCCCATTCTCCTCTCGGAAAAAGAAGTATAGGCGTAAAAAGAGAACGAAATTCTTTTATTATCCGTAACCACCAGGGCACAATAACAGAAAGCAAGGAATAGCTACTGCATAGATATTAAGTACTGTGTACTACAGGTTCTTGTGTGCATACTTGTTGAATTTTCAATGAGCAAACCGACGTAGAAGAATGTGTCAATGACCCTACAGGTTCTGTTCTGTTAGTCCATATGGAAGTGTTTGTGTATATAGGTAGCGGTCATTCTCGAGCTGTCAAGCAACTGGTTTTCCGCGGATATTGCAACCAATAGACGGAAGATCTAAACGGCGCAGACTCTGCCCCATTTCCGAGATCTTTCCTCTTAATTTGCTCGCTACACAAATCAATTACTTGGACGTCGGGGATTGGCCTCCGCATACTGATGCGAATTGCTCCCAATGCATTTATCCAACATTTTTACTATGTTGTAATGGTGATCAAATAAAAATACTGCAAATGATATTCGGCGTGGCTATTTTTAAGGGGCGGGCAGCAGTAGACACAAACGCTGAACATTTATTATTATTATCACTATTAAAAAGCAAATAAAAGCTAGATTAACTTTACATTTTCTCTAATTATATTTGGGTGCGCAGTGACTACCCTACCCCTGCCACTCTATTCAAAATTTGTTTGGAATACATGACCAAAAATGTAAACATAAGAAACCGAGCCGCGCAAATAATCACATGTGCTTAACTTGTCATAGTAGCAAAACAAGGAAAAGTTCAGAATATATATATATATATATATAAACAGATCAAAGCGAAGGGTGAAACTCTAGGATTAAGGATCAACGAGATGAAGACGAAGTACATACAAATAAGTGGAAGGGAAATTAAGAGAAAGGCAAAAATTGAAGAGGATACTTTTGAAACTGTTAACAATATTAAATACTTGGGAGTAAACAGAAGCAGGACAGGAGGCAACCTTCAAGAAATAAAAGAAAATGTACAGCAAATGAATGGAACATTTTACGCGAACAAAAAGACATACACAAACAAACAACTTACCAAGAAAACAAAAATAAAAATGTATGGAACGTTACTAAGGCCTATTTTAACCTATGCGGCGGAGAGAATGACGCTAACAAAAAAGGGAGAAAAAATTATTTAAACGGCAGAGGAAAAATAATAAGAAGCATGATGGGAAATGGATTATATAGGAGACGAACGAACCAAGAAATATGGGAGGATTTGAATGGGGAAACTGTGATAGGATTTATAAAAATGCAAAGAGTAAAATGGTTGGGACACATATACAGGAAAAGACCAGAAGAGCAAGTTGGAGCAATAACGGAATGGCAATTGGGAGGAAAGAGAGCACGAGGAAGACCAAAGACCAAATGTAAAGACGAAGTAGAAGAAGATTTAAGAAAAGTGGGAGTAAGAACAAGATGGAGGACGATTGTCGAAGACAGAAAAAAATGGAAGCAGATAGCAGTCAGAGTGAAGGGGAGCGTCTGCGCAATGTAGAGGATTTGGCCCTGATATAGCCGGAGGGAGGATCTGGAAAGCGTCCTTATGAAAGCGGCGAAGCTCCGTTAGGGGTGTGGAGCCACCCCCTACGAGCCGCAACGAACGATATTCAAAGTAATTAAAGCGAATATATAAAAATCTACCATATAATCAAGAAAATTACTAAGATGCGCTTGCAAATATGCCCTTACCTTAATCATAGGCTTAAAAGCAGCATGTACTGAATTTCTTTTTAATGCATTATGTAAAATCCTTTAATGAATTCACGTATTGCGAACTTAATGTAAAAAAAAGTTTGTTTACACACACGCTATAGAAATAACCATCCAGACGAGGCTGTAAACAGACAATTAGGCTTCGTTAAGTCTTCCAAAAATTATATTTATTGCCTATAAATGGTAAACGTTTTAAGTAAAGTAAGAAACTTGCTGAATGCATAGACCAGTTTAAATATAGTCGCGACTAGTCGCGCCATAATATAATTGGCATTTAAATTGGATTTCGAACCATACTACATCCTTAGTGTAGATTTTGGCCGTGATATTGATCGATAGGTAGTAATGTGTAAATATCCCCCGATGATTTGCATATTAATAGAAAAGAAAAACAACCATCTCGAGTTCCTGTATTATGTAAATTGGTTTGAATTTGCACTATTTAAACGTATTTACAGATATATTTCCACTAGATATACTTCTTACCAACACTGATTTGCATCTGTATTTTTACCAACTATGTTTCTAAGCCTCTCGATGCCAGAATCCAGGTTGATGTGGTTTATGTTAACTTTTCTAAAGCGTTTGATCAAATGCAGCATGCTCTGCTTATCTGTAAACTTGGTAATTTCTGTCCCTCTGATGATACCATTGATCTTTTTGAATCTTATCTTACCGGTAGTGAAAACTATGTAGAGTATAGCGGCGTTAAATCTTACATATATCCCAACACTTCTGGAGTACCGCAAGGATATGTTCTGGGCTCCTTGCTATTTTTAATTTTTATCAATGATGATGTCGTTAATTGTTTTCCCTCGATGCGTTTGTTGTATATAAACGATTTGAAGATATATGGGACAGTCAAATCCCTAAGTGATTGCGCCCACTTGCAGGCGGATATAGAATCTTTGCATCATTGGAGTCGGTCAAATAATCTTCATCTAAATATTGCCAAATGCAAAACAATGTTTTTCACTATGGATGCCGGGGTTCTTGGGTTTAATTATCACATATACCATGCTGTTCTTGAACGCTGCCAGACAATTAAGGATTTGGGACTCGAAATAAACCTTTAATGAACATATGTACATTAATACCGGGGAATGTTTTAAACTATTGGGCTTTTTAACTTATAATACTAGGAATTTCCATTGTATAGAGCCTCTTGTTCGCGTTCGCTTCTATGATAGTTTGAATATCGCTCAGTGAAAAGGAATCTGGGCTACGTAAAATATAGTGATTTAATCGAAAGTGTCCAACATAAATTCTTAAGAACTACTACTTTATCGTACGTGCGGTGTATATTTAGCACACGATTACTGTTATGATGATCTATGTAGGGGGTTTAATGAATTAATTAACTCTACGAAATTATAGGATAATTGCCCAGATACTTTCTCTAACTAAATTATTGCATGGTGATGCAAGTGACCCTTGTTTATTGGGAGTATTGAATTTTCATGTCCCACGCATCACTTCTAGAACCGCATTATAATTTTACATCCCGTCTGCTAATACCCCTAATTATACGTCCTCCCTACATAGTGTTAATGCTTTTGTCTTGATTTAAATATTTTTAATTCGAGTAATTAATTTTAGTTTCATTCTATTAAAATATTTACTCTACATGTTTATTATTATGTTGCCACCATGTTTAATATCGTTTGCAAATTATCTGTTTCTTTTTTACTTTTATTATCTTCTGTCCACTAAAAAGTAATTTTAATAACTGTTGGATAATAAATGGCGCTATAAATGTCGCAAACTGATCAGAGAACCATTACGTCCATTCAAAACACCTCAATATTTCTTGTCTACAACAAAAAGCCACCATATTATGAACGCCCAATTGGATATTGATAAATATATTTGTGTCCTTTTAATAACTAGACAAAAGTAAATAAGGGCACTATTAAATAAAGTTTTAATTAGATAGAAAATATGAAGCTTATCTTAAAGTAAATTCAAACGAGTTGTTAAAGTTCAACTCGTTTGGTACTTGGATCGGCAAACAAGAATAATGTTATAATGTTATTATGAATGTGGTAAACATTTCATTGTTGGTTTACGAAGATTTCGCACGAGAATGGGTTTGAAAGCATGGCCCTGTAAAATGAAGGTGCATCGTAATTTGATTAACAAAAATGAACGAACAGGTAATAGATATCCCGAGATTTGGAAGGTCAAGGATTAATGATGCCCAAGTTCTTCAGGAAAATCAAAACATGGCCAATACTAATCCGCTAGAGATGAGTAGTGCTAATGCAATATCAAAACGACTGCAAATGCTATACCACTGCTAAAATTTTACGCAAAATCCTAAAAATGTATCCTTATAAACTATAACGACTGTTTGATTTGAAGGAAGTAGATTTGGCCAATCAGATATGATTTTGGCCCACTTTTCACTTAATCGTAGTCAAATTCGACGGAATATCGTCAACAGAAAATTCACAGACAATCATTCACGGAGGTCTTCACGACAAAAAAGTCACTGTTTGGTGCCCTTTCATAATTGGTCCGTATTCCTTCGAGGAAATACAGAATTACGACGAGGTCCTAACTGTAGCTATATCTGGTGAACCATACCTGCAAACGTTAAGAGATTATACAAAACGTCGGCACAATTGAAAATTGAAATGAATCTAATAAATTGAATGAATCTAATAAATACATAAAATAGAATCCATGAATCGTGTATCTGTGAATTTGTAGTCGTAGTAGAAAGTTTTGCGTTTGTTATCTACTACGTCTACGCAAGAAGCGTTGTCAACGTGGTTAACACATTTAAAAAATGAGCTTCACTGTGTAAGACGCCTTCAGTGATTCCTATTCCTGTTCTCATGTCTTTCTACCGTTTGCTGTAAGATTATTGAATAGAGATCTCGACGTTATGTCCCCCCATCGTATATTTCCGTCTGTTGCTACTTGATTTACTTCACCCTTCCACGTTTTTTCTTTGGGTCTTCCTCCCTGTTTTTTCTTTGAGGACTTGCTTCGTATACTTTCCCTGTTATCCTTTCTTCTGACATCCTGTATATGTGCCATAACCACCCGAGTTGCCTTTCTTGTATTTTTTTGTCGATGTCTTTTATCTTGTGAAGTTATCTGAAATGTTTCTTATCTTATCCTCTCGCTTCCAATTCCTTCAGCATTCTGTCGTTCATTGTCGTTACCCAGGCTTAACACTATGTATTAGAGTTGGAGACACAACTTTCTTTATAACCTTTACTTTTATATCTAGGTATTTTTCGTCTTTCCCCAAATGAACCTCCTCAGTGCTTGGAAAAATATTTCCCACTTTTCCTACCCTATCATTGATTTCCATTTCTAGTCTTCCGTCTTTTTGTATACCTAGTAGGGCCTTTACTAATAATAATACTATTACGTGGAATATTTGGGTGATCCATCGATATCACAGCAATGTTCATGCGTAAGGTTTCAATTAAGAAAACGCGATGCCTTTCGTTCCATAATATTCTAGCTTCTGTCATCATCATTCACCGACTGTACTATCCATGGCATCTGAAAGATCAGAGAGCTAGCCATTGTCTTAGAGCTTACATTACCTACTTTAAATGCAACAAACGATGGAAACAGCCCAAATAACGATAACTTAATTAATTACCTACTTTGTTCCATATGTTTAATGGTACGTTACTTTCGGCGAGTCAGTCTTGTATGAATTTAACTATTGTAAATCTATCTCGCCCATTGTATCAGATATGCTACATCAGACAAAATTGCGTATTTATGTCATTCAACAGAAATTAGTCATTGAATCAGGTGCAAGCAATAGATCTGTTTTTATTCTTTAAATTATCATACCTATTTTGCTAATTGTTTCATTATAGATTTTTGAAGAGGTAACATCGACCTTATCGAGTATCGAATCCACCCAGTCGAAAAACAAAAGTATTTTTTATTAAAAGTAGATAGTTTTCGTGCTGATAGCAAATGTGTGTTTTACTTATGCCTGCAACTGTTTTATTATGAAACATGCAGGTAGCCTTTGAGATACATTAAACTAAGAAAATTGTCAATTCAAAAAACATTGAACCGATGTAATTGTAAAAAGCGTGGTTAACTCAACACCATTAAGCTTGAATAGGCAGGCGAATGTATACTGCCAGTTATAAGGCTGAAGGGGGTGTGACGTTAAGTACAATCATGAAAATACCCCCGAAATTCAGTACACAATATTTTGTAAGTGTGGGTTACCATATTGAAGGAATTTGATATTTCCAGATTTTTTGACAACCCGTTATGTGTAGTTTGTTTCAGCACACTAATTTGCTATTATACAGAAGGAGTACATCTAAACTTCAAACACATTTCTTGATGTATATACTTACATTTTTATTCTAAATTTATAATAAATGCTTTTCTACGATTTTTGTTTTGTTTATGATACAGGCCCTCCTTTCCTTTTATAATACTACAATACTTCTATAATACTGTAGCCCCTTTCTTAATTTCCTCATTAAACTGTGATTTAGCTACTATGATTTCCTCCAAAACCATTACAAATTTCTATGTCGTGAAAACTTTGTCAACTTTTGTAAATCTTCCGGGTGAATTATCTGCATTACAAGAAAACGTGTATTTTTTTCAATTTATGGAAACAAAGGAATAAAAATGTTAAAACTTAATTATAATTATATTAACACCTTTTCCTTTATAGCTTCAAGATATACCCACGTAAATATGACAATGAAGACTCTAATTGAAATCAAGACATTTTCCTCCTAATGGTAAAAAAGCGGAACTTCAATAAAAAGATGTGTACATCGCCAATAATGCAGCAATTAACCATCGTAAAGCCCGTCTTAATGATCACGTTATACGAGCCATGTATGACCAAGGTGATTTGCAGTCAATACAAGTTTTTTGAGCCAGTGTTTCCATCATCATTTTCCACTCAAGAAAATAATCCGTATAAGGAAGAGAAATTTATGAAATCATTTTGGACTGGGTTCTATCGACTTGTTTATATCCTTTTTCACAGTAATTTAGTTGGAATACTAACACTACACATACACGCATTATGCATGTATACTGCCTATTGTTAAGCTTCTTATTAAGCGACGTACGTCTTGTAATTAAGATACTTTTTAGGTTAAATTCCCTTCTCTCATATGCATTAACAGCGTGCGATATAGCCATTAATCAAATGAATGTATTCGAGCACCACTTGAACGTCGAGTACTCCCTTCCTATTCCTTAACTGACATCTATTAGGAACGTGAAAAGAAATTGTAATTATGGTAATAGACGGCGACTATCGACTATAAAAAGCATCTCATAAATATTGGAACACAAAATTCTATGAATCGTAATGTCCTCGTATTAAGAGAGGTTACGAGTCTGTGTGAGTGAAGATTTATAACTTCTTCAACCGTCAGCGCTGCGCGTAGTGAACATATGTACCCATCTCGGACATTTTCTTGCAGGCACGACCTGCCTATATCCGTACGTGTTCCTATTTAAAAAAGGATCACTTATAAACCCCTACATACTTATTGCAATCGCTATAAAAGCGAAATCATCCAATTAAAGTTAAAAATAATGCAATATTTATCCGGTACAAGAAACGTGACGGGTGTGTAGGTATAGGAAAAATGGACAGATATTTAATTCATTATGTGTAGGAAACGGGTTCTGGCTTAACAAGGCTTCTTTCTGTGTGTGTCGAAGCATTTCACGGAATACTAATAAGGTATTATTAATGCCACATTCTGCAGCTACGTTGTAACGGACCGTGTACAGGGGTTTATTAAATAAAACGCAATTTATACACAAGTTTATAGGAAAGAATGCATGTATATAATAGATTATCATAATGTAATCAAAATCGTATTGAATACAAGAGAAAACGGAGCATTAACTTGTTTGATTTAGATAATGGTATCCATTGTATTACTATTAAAGACCAAGTAACATTAGTGTAACCATAAATAATTTATTTACATAAAATATACTTCCTATCACAATTTAATTTATTAACAGAAAACTTTAGGGAATTTAATTTTATTTTTCAGGTCAAGCAGTTGGTACAATACTATCTACATATACCTACATTTGATACATGGATTAACATTATCATATATTATGAATTGCAGCTCTTTCATAATTAGAAATACATTAGATACGCTCTAGGAAAGTTAAAGTACAAGCTTGGCAACACACAAACGGTATTAGAAGAAGCTTGACAAACAGACCGCAATGTTTACCATGCTTAACATAAAAATCGTTACGGATATGACATTGGCGAAACTAAAACATAAAATTTAATGATAGCATACCGT
This sequence comes from Osmoderma eremita, assembly GCA_031763485.1. Classification (NCBI taxonomy): domain Eukaryota; kingdom Metazoa; phylum Arthropoda; class Insecta; order Coleoptera; family Scarabaeidae; genus Osmoderma; species Osmoderma eremita. The sequence continues at coordinate 14,528 of JARFOC010079388.1, forward strand.
TATTTCATTCACACTTGAATTACCTAGTACAGTGGTGGACATGCTTGAAATATGTAATACTTAATTCATATTTGACTGTGACGATCTTTACGCCCATATTCAAATTATTGCTTTATTTTTATTCAATCAGCAAAATTGTATGACATGACATTTATAGATTACTTATTGTTAGATTGCATACTAGGGTACTGTACGGGGGTAGATGCGGAAGTGGGTCAAAGAAAACCGCAAGGAATACTGGAAATATATAGTTAGGTGTAGTGAGCTTCACGATAAATTAAAATAACCTTAATTAGTACTAATCGGATTATAAGCGTTTGCTATTGTGAGTTTACCTGTGAAGGATTAAATGTTTGCAGATAGTATTTGTATGTCGGTCAACCACTACGAATCTGGCAGTCTTCTTGCAATACGTTTCGCGGATGATGGATCATCGAGGTCAGGTTGAT
>JARFOC010079399.1:0-14971 GCA_031763485.1 Osmoderma eremita
CAATAATAAAGGATAATTTAATCCCATCAACTTAAACTTTCCAAAACTGCACTAACATTACTTTCTATTCTATTTAAGTAAAAAAAAATATTTTAAATTTTACAGTTCCATACATTATTTATAAATTAGGTGAATGACCTTAAATATTTAAGCATGCGATTAAATTGATTGAAGAGTACATTTATAATTACCAAATAATATTCACAAAAGCCGTGACAGGAATGTAACAGTCATTATTTTCACATCCTATGGTAACAGAAACTGGCTGTAATCTACAAAACCTCAATAACATCGACTCGTATAGAACACGTATTGAACATTAGCGATGCTGACACATCTCGGAAACATACGTTAATTGCAGTGAATGCGAATCGACGTATGCAAATGTATGCGTCGCATATACATAAGTCGAATTCTAGGGAAATTATTCTGGGTTAAATTTTTGATGTAAATTTAATGCATAACTCTTATTCGCCTCGGGTAATATCTGAACGTAACCTGTCGAATATAAAAATTTGAAATAACATTTTTTAAGGGGTGAATAAACAACAAACGTAAATAAAAGCAAAAGGGGAAATATTCTTTTTTTGGTTGGTTATATTTACATACGCATATGCAAATAATAATTTTCTATGCGGTTGGAAATATATAATTTCAATTGAAAGTATACTGGAAATACATTACAAAGCATATAAATCGTTTCGATTGCTCTTGTTGTGTGTGTAAATGTGTATTGGGTATATATAAGTATTGATGATATCGGGAAAATGAAAATTTGAAAATGGGCTAGTTGTTTAAAACTATATGAATATTCATTTTTAAATAATCGGTTTTGTTCAATTTGATTAAAACAGAGAGCGATGAAGTGACGAAGAGTTGAACATTAGGAAGACCTTAAACTTTGACTATGTGGATCATTTCATCTTTATTGAATAATAGCTGTTATTCCTTATATTTGTCAATGATATTACAAATCAGATCACTTCTAAATGCCTGCTTTCTGCAGATGATCTTACAGCCGGTGGAAGATAATAGGAGCAATTAATGTTTCTAGATAAAAGAATACTTTATTTTTAAATACATTTAAAAATTGTAAAAAAAGTTTTTTACACATTGACGTTACCGATTCATACAAGAAACCAGGCGAGACAAAAAGAACAAAGGCAGTTTCTTTAGCTGATGTAGGCATTGAAGAATGAATGACGCAAGTCTGTAGTTGCTGTAGTGTGAAGGGTGCAGGTGTGGATTTGTGTTTCCATGGTACAAGGGCGTATACGACAACAAGTATGGTCCGCGTAAATAGGAGTATGATGTTACCATGTAAAGATCATTTTACTAAGAAATTGGTGCGTTACTAAACGGTGAAAAAAATAATGAATGTATAAAAAGAACGTTAAGTTAGAATATAAGTAAGTGGTAAGTCCGTCTAAGCAGGAGAAAGGAAACTGGATATTTGAAGTTTAGGGAGGGAGAACTGAAGGGTGGTTAAGCTACTTATTAATCCAAACTCACATATCGTCAAAATTCGTTGTATTTCTTTTATATAGTAGTTTATTTATAAAATTCTACTTATAACTATCACTAGGATTTTGATATTCGTGTTTTAATTTTTACATGTGTCTTAACCTAAGAAAGTTGTGAAAGTTGCAAGAAGTCATATTTGATACATTGCAATGACACTTCTAGGTAAGTTACTTCTGTATGCCTATGTACACTGGCGAAAGTTTGCACAACCACACACTAAACACGCTAATAATACCAGCCAATATAGTCGGAGCATTAATATCTGTTGGGTTAAGTACCCGTTTTCTTAAAAGTCAGATACTTTAAGAATCTCTGCACTCTTTCCACAAGCAATATTTGATAAGTGTAGTAAGGATACCAAATTAAAGAAACATATTCAAGTTTCCTCTGCAGCTTCTGCAAGTTCTAACGATGAAACTTAGCGATCGTGACGCAGACATACAAATAGAGGACATGCGATCTGGATACTGCAGTCTGTTATCGAATATGACACCAAGATCCTTCACCTGTAGATGCCTTGGAACTGGGAGTTGTCCAACTGAATAGTTAAAAACCAGTGGGTTATTGGAAGTAGTATAAGTGACAATTGCGCATTCCTGACTCTGATCTTATTGTTTTGCCACCATTCATTAATACCATGTAGGTCATTCGCCAGTTGCTTATAGTTTAAGATTGAATGTACTCTTGCAAAACGTTTTAAATCATCAGCATACGCAAAGACTCGGCTGTTTACTGCTGACAGAAGGTCGTTAATGTAAATATTCAACAAGAGAGGGCTCAAGTTAGACCCTTGTGGAACACCCGATGTAGCGGTCTATATGTTGGAATAATAGCCGTAGTAGTAGACGTAGCATGACCGGTTATCCAGATAGGAAGCAATTATGTTGCGTTCAAATTGAAACCGAATGAGGACATTTTAGAGAAGAAGTAGGTATGGTGTGATCTATGGTGTGGAAGGTTTTGGTGAAATCAGTGTAGATGACATCTGCTTGCTCTCTAACATCAATACTTGCGCTAATGAATTGAGCAATTTCTCGTTCGTGATCGTAGATCTACCGTTTATAACACCATGTTGTTGTGTTGAAATGAAGTGATGGATGGAGTTGTAGATCTTGTTGTAAAGCAAATGCTCAAGTACTTTGGAACAGCCGCGCAGAGTTGCTATGGAACGGTAGTTGGGGATGTCGCATATGTCACCTTTTTTAAGTATAGGTATGACCTTACTGATTTTCGAAATATCGAGAAATTTGGAGGTGCGTATTGCAAGGTTAAAAATTGTACACAGCGGTCCACAGAGCATACTAGCACAGTTCCTGGCTAAGAAGTTAGGAAGTTAATCGTGGCCGCACATTGAGTCTGTTTTAAGACGTATGATGGAAGACAGAACGTCTGCGGTTGGGCAAAAGTCAATGCAGAAACAATTAATCGTTAAGGGTGCTGACGTATACAACGGATAGCCAATGGTGTTAGCATCGGTCAACTCGGTATCATCAACAAGTAAACATCCTGGGACCCTTGACTTTCCAGATTTTTGACCAATAAACTGCAAGGACATTTCGGGATCGTCAACAATCTTATTCTGAATGTTAGATATCTAAGTGTCATAAGCCTTACATATTTCAACTTTTAACAAGCGACGAATTCTTATAAACTTGTTTTTATACGAGGACAAGGCCGTTGACTTCAATTTTTCGTGATAGTATCCTTTAGGGTGAATTAGTTTAATGACAAAGCTGGTGTATCAGGCAGGAAATGATCGAGCTGACGTGACGTAAAGAACTTCGGCACATGCTAACAAAACTATAATAAAAATTACCTACAGACTCTAGCATCCATCCGCCCGTCCATTACCAAGAAATAATGTATTCTGTGACGTTTTGAAACGGATGTCTACTTCTGCAATTTCAGAATGTGTAACAGACTTGACTTCTTACACGGATGGTACATAAACGTATATACAGATACGAATTTTGTACACACCTACATTTGTATATACGCACGTGTATACGACAGATACATTGAGCACATACGACAAATACATTCGGTACATGTATGTACCTTTTGTGTTTCTGTAGATATCGCATTAGTTCGGCGAATATGCGCGCCAACATACTGAACTGGTCGACGCTGACGACGGCGGACGCCTTTCAGTACACCGTCAGCTCTGGAATCGGCGGGACGTCGCGAGACGCTATCGTAAAACCAAAAAAACATTCTGGTATACACCACCGTGTGTTCCGCTAGATCCGTCTGCGTGCGTCACCTGACAGTGTATCCAGCGCTACCGATTCTACCGCTACCATGCTTCCTCCGAAGCGGCGAATTAAACCGACTTCCTGTTAGTTTGAGCTTTATCTGGTGGACTTTTGACCGGAATAGCAAATACCCGCTGGTATGATTTTAAATAAATTTGGTATGTGGGACAGAAACTAGTTAACCTCTGTAAAAGTGCTTCAAATTAGATTACTAGGTTGCAAAGGGTGTTCTGGTGGATTAGGTAAGATCAAAACAGCTCATTATTAAACTTTACTGAAGATGTACCCGAAAATAGTTACGATTTTGAATTGTTAAAACTACAAAATCTATTTCAATTTCACTAAAACAGAATCTCAAGCTACTTGTTTGACTCATTTAAAAGCAAGTCAAATGGATTTGACTTGATGAACAACTGACAGATAAGCAATTGGTTAAGAAAATTCAAGATTTATTTAACACATAACCTTCCTAGATACTTTGTTATACAAAAAATAAAATTGAATGCCTCTACTATTATATGGAAATTACTTGTCATGCCGGGTTTAACAATAGACAGTTTGGGTGTAGGTACTTTCAAAATCACTGAAGATCTTGCATATATCCGCTTATTTATGTTTTCTTTTGAATTCCCCTGTATGTACAGATCAACCAACCTTTTTCCTTGTTTCACCTTAAACTGGCGGTTTCCACTTGTCGTTGAAAATAGCATCTTGCGTTGAAAATCTTCGTAGCGTATAGAACTCTTGTAACATACATTTATACCTTTGCTTCCATTAAAGATGTGTGTGTCCGAAGGATATGGAAACTGCTTTGATATCTAGCAGGTGTAGGCATTTCCTTTATGTCAGCTGCAAAATTTTAACATTTCGTCTTCGTTCACGATTATATCCGTAATGTAACGTAAGTTGTTTTTGGTGTTCTGACTTGAAGTTCGTAGCTTCTCATACATCTTTGGCATTGAAGTTTATGGTAGCAATTAAAATATTTTCCATATCTATTCTATATTTCTTTTAAAATGTAGCAGGCTTTCTTCGAGCTTGCTGCATACTTCTAATTTTAATATTAATAATCATTATTAATTTGTCAATCTAGGAATTATTATTTGTTTAGTTGAATTAGTTTATATCACAACTGTATCTGTAATTTTATGCTTTTTTGTTTGAATCCGTAACAAATTATGCCGATGAAAGAATCAGAATGTTGATTGGACAGACGCCAAATGTTTCTTATGTTACTACAGGTAGAATGAAGTGATAATAAACAAACTGGTATCCCTACTACTATAAAGTTGACAGGATTATAAAGTACTGTCTAGAAGTGATTCATCCATCAACATGTGGGGGTTTTATTATAGATGGCGATAGTGTATTTGCTAATAAAACTTTTCTTGGTAGTCGGGATGCTAAAAATTAGCTTTTTTTACTGTGCTAGTGTGATTTAATCTTAGCCTAAGTTATTCACATCATTTCTGTTAAACATAGTGATTCATTAGCTTTTAGACAAGCTGGTGCAGTGTTGAATAAAGGAATGTTAGCATGGACATAATTTGATTTATTTACGTTAAACATTTATAAAGATTTAAATATATTTGTAAAGTAATTTGTAATTTGTCTTGACAGTAATTGCAAGAAATTAGTTTCTTTTGTGGATTTAAGCAAAAACAAAGTTGTTGATCAAAGAGCTCCCTTACAGTTTGTATACAAGCATCATATTGATGACTCATGTTAAATAACATTTGACATTAATACAACCAATGATTATGCCATGAAGACTTTATTTAATAATATTAGAGAATTCTAAACTACGAATCTCATACTGTTGAAGGAAGAATCAAAATTTTTTTATAACAACCGTTCTGTTTAAAACTTGACCAGACTTCATTTCCTAAGGTTTGAAGGTCGTGAAGGTAATAAATCATACTCCTTATTGAACAATATCATACTATACACTGAACAAACCTACTCAAAGTTTGTCCTTCAGTTCTTACAATATTTATTTTAATTCTACAAACATGAACTGGCCAGTAGTTTTAGGACCTACAGGGCTCTGGTAGTAATTTACACTAACTAGCATGAACAGATGCCGTGTAGCCACGTTGCGTTGCACGCGGTTAAAATTTAAACGACCAAAGTAATTTCAACTTACACTTATCAGAGTGTACACAGTCTCCGAGTTGCAGCAACTCTGCCACGGACATATAAAAGGGACAAAGGATTAAGTTGTATAACAACGGGATTTTGGGAGATCGTTAATAAATGATGACTTGTTTCAGGTATGTGTACATAGGCACACCGGCGCGGTCATTAAGGCAGATTGAGGGAAGAACCGCGCGAATGATAGCATAAATCGGTAATGAATTCGCTCCGTTGTCGGTATGGTCGGATTCCTTATTCAATCCCCCGGTGGCACTGTACCCAGTTAGATTCCACCGAAGCTACCATTAATTGCAAATCAGTATTAATTCGTATTTTACATATGTATACAACATTGATACGCCGATTTCATAATACAAACAAAACCATGGCAGATACAAACCGCTGGAGGTTGTAATAAGTTTACAAGTGTACGTACCGTTTCGATTAATAATTGGTGAGGGTGGTACATTTGTCTTGATGTTAAATTACGGATCGTGCGGCGGATTTGTTCGAATGATTTATGCTCACCTGTTGTCGTCCTTCACGAGGACTGTCAAAGAGATTTGTAGACCGGTCTAGTCTTTTCGTTTAGTTCATCGATGCGAAAAAACTTTAAAATAGAATCTGAGTTAATTTTATGGGTGAAAGGCACGATACTTAATTTTTCGGATGACTAAATCAATTTATTTAAACAACGCTGGTGGCAATACCGTCGTTTCAACATAAGAATGGAAGTTAAACATTCTAGACATACAATTTTATTAAACGGCTAAATGTATGCCTGGAAGCAAAATTTACTAATTATATTTTTAATTCAGTTACATATTTTGATATCACATACCAGACGCAAGCATGCATTTTGAAGCATCTGAATTCTGCTCTTAGTGTAGAGTTATATTCGGACCATTTACAGAATAATTACATTTGCATAAGATGATAGCATCGCATAATAATTTTTTTGGGGTCCTGTTAATGTTATGACTGTGGTATAGGCCCTTTAGTCTGCAAAACTAAACCGTTTTACATTTGGATATGTAGCCATTAGATCGGAGCTGTTGATCCAAATCAATACCAAGAACTTTTATAGATTTTGAGGGCATAAGCGGTACTCCATTTATTGTGATGTTAATTTTATTGGACGCTAAGTTTATACCACGCTTTTTGTTAAAAATAATCTGACTACATTTATCCTGATTTAATGCTAATCCGTGGTCATAGCAGACGTTAGCAAACAATTTATGTCCTCTTTAATATTTTATCAATATTAGGGAATAACGGAAATGCATATACAGCTGCGTGTCGTCAGTATGGAAGTCATAATGCTTCATGTCAGTTGACAAGCGTAAATCGAGAAGAACAGTGGAACAAGAATGCAGTCTTGCGGAATCTCAGAACGAACAATACTACAGATTGAGTTCTTTTGCTTCGGTAGAGAAGTTCACAGTACAGTACTGCCGTTCAATAAAATGCAAAACGACCAACAAAAGAGTATGGGTTGATTGCATCAAATGCCTTTGAAAAATCGAACGACACTAGTAGTGTCAGTTCACTCATATGTGCGGCTCGAATGTCGTCGGCCAACTTCATTAAGGTTGCAGTACAGCTAGAGCCAGGTCGCAAATGAGATATCTGTTCCCGTAAAATACTGTTTGCATGTAAATGCATCCGTACCTACTCTTATTTAAAATTTTCTGGTGTCAGAAAAATTACATTCCTCTTAATGTCAACAAATGTGCCGTTGTATCATATACTAGATGTTCAAATACTATATCCAACGACTTTTTCCCCTTATAGTAGCCGTCTGACATGTCACCGGAAACACGTCAACCTCTTGACTTTTTGTATTTATCTCCCATTTTTGTACCCATATACTATACCAACCATTCCCAAATCCTTATGCCTTGTATTAATCTGTACAGGTCCTTGGCCGGTTGGTGTATATAGTCTTCCGGTTCAGTTTTGGGCTTCCCAACGATTGCTTGTCTTCTAGGGTCTAAGGCTTTGCATTCACATAAGATGTGGTATGCGGTCTTTATTGCCCCTCAAGGGCTCGGATTGTTTGCGATTTTGGGCCTTCCTTTGACACGTTTAGTGAGCATATCACAGCCCTTTGCACATCTGCATCCAAGGTGCTTGGTTATCTCATAAGATCTTACAGATATTTTATGAACCCAATAACTCTAACAATGTTGTATTATTCGTTAGTACGGAGTAAATTAGAATACGCATCAGTTGTGTGGTACCCATCATATTCCTTCCAACAAATATATAGTGAACGGATTCAGAAGAGATTTGTACAATGTCGATCCCTCAGAACTGATGGAATATACCCACACTGGAATTATAATGGCCTGCTGGTACGACATAGGTTTGAATCCTTATTTGATCGTCGCGGTATTCACAGTTGTAATTTTTATGCAATCCTCATAAGATTGATTCTTTGGACTTTCTACACCAACTAAGCTTTGGGATCTCTAATAGTCACAATACAAGGTCTACATCACTGTTGCAGATTGCTAGTATCAACGCTTTGAGTAAATCTTCTGTTGTGCGTATTTGCAAAAACTACAATAGGTTTATGTGCCCCATCCCAACTAATCTTGGTCTACCTTTATCATTGCAGGAGAAGTCGGCGTCTTTTATTGTCTTATCTTCTTGTTGTAACTTGTCAAATTCTACTTTCTTTTATTGTGTACGCATTAGTTAGTGCAGCAATGTGAAAGAGTTCAAATTATACTCAGAATGTTTGTTTCAATTGAACTACGATATATAGCACTGTCCACATAATTATGTTTATTATCCTGTAATTGGCTTCTGCTGTTTGATAAGTAGATGTTATTATTATTATTACTATTATTAACACTCCTTTAAAAGGCATTCGATAATACTGGATCAGGACAAATAAATTTTGAGGACAGCATAACCTCATAATTGTGTGAGTATGAGTAATTTAATCCTAAATTACTCCATATTTGGAAAGCAGAAAGCAGATAAGTCTATATATATAATTATATTCCCTTCTACCTTAAGTGTCGGGATTATTTCTTATTTGGTGCCATACATTTCGCCTCCATTCATGATTTTCCTTTCTTTTCTAGAATTTTTGCTATTATGTTGTTCCATGTTTCTTTCGGTCTGCCTCTCTTTGTTCTTATCCGGATTCTTGCTTCCCATATTTTTTTACTGGTCTTCCGTTGTCCATTCTTTGCAAATGTCCTCACCAACTCAATTGCCTACGCTCTATAAATTCCAAGACTTACTCAAGAGCTAGATCTTTTCTTATATCCTCATTTCTAACCTTGTCCTGTCTCGTTAATCCTTTTATTCTTCTTAAGTATCTCATCTCCGCCGCCTGTATCTCGCTCTTCTGCCCTTCTGTCAATGTCCATGATTCGCATCCAAATGTGACTATTGGTCTATATATCGTTTTATACACGTTCAATTTGGTGTTTCCAGATACCTCTCTCTTATTTATGACAGTCCTATTTATGGAATAGTATGTTTTCATTGCCTTTTCTATGCGTGTATTAATTTCTATTTCTTGTTGTGCTCTATCATCTATTGTTACTGCAGGTAAGTAATAAAGTAATATTTCAAAGAAGTATTGCAAGATACACACAAGTGCCTAAGCGACAACACTTTAAACAAACAACGAGTCATTAATTTTTACTGCTCAGATAGCGGAAACAGTGTAAGCTTTCCAACTTTGTTATTTCTTTTATACCTTCTATGATTTGATATATAAACATTTTTCTCTCTTTTCGCTATATTATTGTTGTTGTTAAAAAAAGATAGTATTGCTAAAGGTATTAGGTTCCTTTAAAATCTGCAGAGTGGTGTTGGCAGCGTATTGCTCAATATAGCCTATTAAGGTATCGGGGTCTTTTCATGAGAATTGCTAAATCAAACGCGAAGATTGAATGGACACCCTTCAAACGCAACACTCCTTTGACAATTCCGTGCTCCGGGTCAGATATGAATGTATATCAACCACATATACTTGCTTCCAAGTATATACTTCTAAGATATACATATGTATATCTGAAAATAGAACGAGCGATACGTCGCAGGAGAAGTGCACGTTCGAGCGAGGCGTGTCGAGAACACTTCTGCTGAAAAGAAAATGAAGAACCACCGTACATCGAATCGAAAGTACTAGGTGCCGTACCATACAAAAGGGAGATGTTTCGAGGGCATTAGTAGCGATCGAAGACGCCTGTACATATAAAACCCGGCTTGCATATGCAAACATCTCATACCCGAGTTAAAGAATTAGCTCCGAATTCGCATGTCCAGGCGAATATTAAATGGATATCCGACTGGTGAGAGCTTACCCGCTCGCATCGTTCGCGTTTTGTGTAAGTAGATTTGCGATTTCCTTTTCGAACCATCTGCTGCTACTGGGCGTTGCGAATTGACGGGCCTGGATTTGTAGAAATCGCTTATGTATTCGCAGATCGACGTTTTGGTTATTTTACGTCACGTAGCCGTTCTCATCCTTGCTGCCATTCCTCTATCTCCCCGTATCATATTTGATGTGGATGTGTAAATATTTTCGAATAAATTTGGTAGGGAATTTATTTGAGTAAATGTTTCAAGGGTATTTTCAGTGTTGTCCGACGTAATTGCATTCAAGGCTTACTAATATTGGCGCCGCGTTAATTGCAATGAATTGCATTCACATCGTATTACATATTCCTTTTGGTGGGAACAATAAATGCAGTGACTAAGCAAGAAAAAAGTGTTATATACGAAATATGCAAAACAGTCACGTTATTAAACTACTTCATTTAGAAGTGGATACTCCCCTACTTTAAGTAAACTATTTTTTGTCTGCCAAATAGCACTAAACTTATTTGAACAATCCATAAGCATAGACGTGCCATCATAAAACAATAAAACAAACCGGCTTTTTCTAAAGGTATTTTATTAACTAATTGGTTTGGTTAACCTCGGTCACCGGCCATATCTCCGCAACCGTTCATCTTAAACTTTGCGATAAAAATCTTGATAAAAAAGGTGACAAAGAGAATTTAGACAAAAAGTTTTTTATTCTTTGGTTTATATTTGATTAATACTTTCTATTAATTTTTAAGAATATTTAATAGACAAATAATAAAATTTTAAAGCCATTTGAAACCAAAATAAAAGAATTTCTCCTAGGAATCTGTGTTTAATACCTTTATTGCTCTCAAAGCTCTCCTAATGACTATAATTTCCCAACAAAGAATCATCTGGTTTTTACCATTCTCTTCGGTTGTATATGTGCTTCAATATTATTCTATTAATGATATATCGTTCCATTTGAAATTTTACAGGAAAAAAAAATATTTGCATAAATTCGAAATAGCGCCCTCTGTTATACCTACGGGCAACTACACAATTCCCTTCTGCATGTGGTTGAATTCCTTGTAAAATCCTTTTTCTAATGAGTCCATAAAAATTAAAATTCGTTAAGGTAAACCGAAGTTATGACTGGTTTTCTACGCAGACATATCCCCTTCCACCCCACCCCTCAAAGGAGAATTACATTAAAAAGTGTTAAATGAAAATTGTGTAAAGTCGGCTGAGTATTTTACTGATAATAATTTTAACGTACATTTATCTTAGGCTTAACGGAAAAACATCGAATTTTTAATTCAGATAAAGAGCTACGCCCCCTAATTTTGGGAAGTTAAAGATATTTTTCTCTTTGTCATCTTTATTATCAAGATTTTTGTCGCAAGGTTGTAAGATAAACGGTTGCCGAGATGCCATATCTCGGTCAGCATTAACCCCCGGTGGATAATAAAGGTCCAGTTGTGGCGCAATTCATATTGTTGGCCGTTCAATTTTTCTTAACAGTCGTAACTTTTTCTACGAGCTAAATAAGGTTATTGGACGATAACTAGTTACCAATTGATATGTTCCACCTTTAAGTGTAAGTTCTGTTTTAGTTGATTTTAACTGGTCAGGGATTCTACTCTCTGCCACCGAATTGTTAATAATTTGTGTTAATGATACAGCAATTTCATATATGAGAATGAGTTTCTTCTATACTAAATTTAAGATAAAAATCATGGAGGCAGGATAATATGTCTTGCCGGAATAACATAGGTTTAAGCATTTTCAAAAAAATTTCAAACCATGCTCTCTTCAACTTTTATTAACTCTAACAAGAACGCTTTAAAGAACCCGCGTTATTTAGGTTTCTTATTCCATTTCCCCGTCAAACTAAAGCGCACATGGCTGCGACTGTAATATATTACATCTTTTTCGCAGTAGTGGAGTATAAAGTACCGGATCGCGTTAGCGTTGCAAACAAACCTTTAAACGTGTTCCGTGCTATAAATTATGTCCGTCCACCACCGTTGAGTGGTTGCACGTATGTTAACATGTACTACAATAAAAGATGTATGTGTTTGTATGCATTACCACTAATTGAAAGTGGTTTTATTTGAAATTTCCACAGCGAATGCATGAAATCCTTGAAAACATTTACGTCCTGGATATGAAATAATAAAACAGGTAACTAAATCACTTCGTCCTCTTTTCTCGGTAATGAAACTACTTTAAATCACTTATTATTCCTACATAGTAGTTGGTCTAATTTTCTGCACGACCTTCTGATTTTGCTTTATTAAAGAGACCAGTAGGCTAATGGTTGACTAACGAGTTTTCGTGAAATATATTTAGGAAGAGCGATAATAACGTTATGGTCCGGGTTACCACGCGACACATTTTAGCATCACTTACCGTTCAATTACTATTTACTATACTTAGTACTATCGCACTTATATTGTCATTCTTTCAACAGTAATGTGTATATGTATATGGCCGACCAGATACAGATAGGCATTTGGTTCAAGCGAGAATGTTTTAGTTTTTAAATGATCATGTGATGGAAAATAGTACAACAACTGATGAAACATAATCTTTCAAGTATTTCATATTACACTATGAAGGATCTTTGACAAAAAATTGTGGAAGCATAAGTGGGTCTAGAACAAGTATATACTTTTCTTTTTTGTAATTGTCTTTGACTTGCACTTAGCGCTTCTCGGAGTATTTTATACTCCTTATAGAAATCTTAATACACAGAACGTGTCCGTGGGAAAACGAAACACCCAGAATATTTACAAAAAACAAAACCTTTTTCTTATAAAATTGCTGAGTGACATAAACTTTTGATCGAAGGAAAATAACTTTTAGAGAACAAATTGTCTTTATAGCGTCAATCCTCTAGCCGTAGGGGTGCCAACCTCAAAATTTTGAAATTGCACTGGGGGTTGAGTTGTATCGCATTTAGGTAATTAAAATAAAATTAATTGGAATAATAAAAAGCCTAGGTAATTCTCAAAATCGAAATCAAAATTTTTCAAAATCGCCACTTTTGTTATCGAGAGATTAGGTTTTTAAGATTTCTAATATAAAAAAGAGACACGTGAAAAGAAAATCCTAATTAAAAAAAAATTCAAGTGGGGGTTGATTAGAATAACGAGGAGAGTGTAATAGTTATTACGGTAATGGTATTTATATTGCTAATTGCATTACAGGATATAGGTATTCCTGAATGCTTTTTGGGGCATTAATCATGTTAAGTATTTGATTTAATCATATGGTATATAATTTGAGTTCTTCTACTTCTACTCCTCCTCTACGGTAATTTGGACGATATTCCAATATAAAATATACCCACTATCTACTCTTTGAGGACACCAGTTCTATTCTATTACCTATTTTTTGCGATTCACCGTCAAATATTGACACAATTAGGCTAAAAATATATGATCTGTCAATAATTAATCGATTGTTATACCTTTTACTTAACTATATTCTTCTAAAAAATCGCTTCGTTTTTAATGTATTCCTTAACCTTAAAATCTCGCAAGGACAGGTTTCCTACCAGCCTGTATGTCTACATTTATACATACACGAAAATAAAGCGGAGACCAATACTTAATGTTCTGCTTTCCGTTCACATAACGGCCGTCCAAAACTATCAACACAAATCACAAGTTATACTGCATATTATCCCGAGCAAAACTCCTTTTTATCCCGAAATGCCAAAGTTGCACTGTTAACGTTGTTCCACTTTTAGTCGTGGTTTCACCTACTGCATTCGCGTAATGTATCATTAGGGCAGCGATAAATGTACTTTTCGTACTGTTCCCTTTAGCACCGACAGTTTTCTCTGTTCCGGAAACCTTTCCCCATTCTATTCGGGAGTTATTTTACATTCTTTTTTATAAAAAACCTAGTAGAGGCGCTTGGCGGAAGGTTTTCGTTTTATGTTTGGAAACGTTTCGATTGTCCCCAGTCAATTATTGTCCTATAATAATGGGCGGAAGTTTTCCAAGGCGGGAAACATTATTTAGCAATTATCTATTGTGCCCTATTCATTGGTCGTTTCACAAATTCTAACTTAGTTAAAGCGGGCTTTTAAACACGATTTACATACTCTTAAAACATGAAATTTGCAATGGTGTAAATAATTTTCATTCACGGTATTCCGAAAAACATTCTCCAAACAAATTTCGTAAATATTCTTTCCGTAGTGATTAACAAGAGACTTTTATTGCGATATAAAAAGATCAGGTAAATTACTAATGATTTCAGATAGTTGTAAACATATTTTTGGGATCACACAACAGACATCTTCACGCACAGGCAGCTGCTGCGGGCTACCTCGTCAGGAGCGAGGGGGAGGGGGGTTACTCGACCAATACAGGGCTCTCAGTGTAAAATTGTAGAAGTATTTTAAATTTATATTAGTTGTTAGTAGTTCTTTTGGTTTTTACTTATTATTTAATTATTACTTTAATGCACGTCAGATTAAAAATGATTCATCCCTACGTACTTGGGCCCAACTATACTTTGTAGTGTGATTATATTCCTAATGGCTATATTTTTGTTGAGTGGGGTAGATTAATGTTAGAGTGAATTGTTTTCGTTCAGAGACTTTATTCTGTAAGTTGCTATTGTAGAAGTCAGTGCGTTAATAAAATTATTGTTAAAGTTGGTTGGTGCGTTATTGTGTTTGAAAAATAAGTAGATTTAACAATTTTGTGCGGCAG